>JAZFNS010085575.1:5923-16336 GCA_037127165.1 Alloteropsis angusta | reverse complement strand
ATGGATTGCACCCATATTTGGAGTATATATCAGTATAGAATCCATGTTGCAAAAGATGGGGCCCACTAGGCTCTAGCCCCGGTCGGCCAACCATGGGAGGTTGGGTGACCAGGCTTTGAGCCCAATGGAGCTCATCTTCACCCCATGCAGAGAAGCACATATCCATGACACGATGGCCGTTGATTTTGTNNNNCCATGTGTGGAGTCAAAGGATTGAAGGGCCCACAACTCAACCGACGAAGAAGTATTCAAGGTCGGTGCACGCACCACAAGGACAAGGGCCCACAAACCAGTGACTCAGAGGAAAACAGACCTGATCTGTGCCGAAGCCAGGTCGCGGCCGACCGGTTCCTATGGCTGTTCGTGCTCTCCCTTCTCCCATGGGTCAACACCGCCTCGAGCAACGCATCTCGGCCATGGAGAACCTTAGTAGGTGCATCGGGCGGTCGGCCGACCCCCCTAGGTCGGGCGATCGGGCCCTGGCACGACTCGGCCTCAACCACCTCGAGCTGATCCCTAACCGTCCCTGGAGCCTATAAATACGTGCAAGGGTCATAGTACTCATCATCATCGAGCAGAAGAGAAGATACAAGGCGAAGCACTCCTCAAATTAGAGTAGATGTAGGGACAGAGTGAGGGAGAGTTCCGAGGAGTCCCGGCGTGTCGGCGACTCTCGGCTTCTTGTACCTCGGCGCATACGAGCCTTCGAGTAAGTATCCGGGATTCAATTCAGTATTCAATTCAGAGTTATTATTATGCTGAGTACTTTATTTTTCTTGTAGGATCGTTGCTTTATCCGTAAAGTATCTAAATCTTTGATCAAGGTTGGGATAGCACTTATTACGTAAGCGTGGTGCTTAGGATAGTATTTTCCCTCGTTGGCCTCGTAGCCTGACGAATTAGTAGAGGTAGGCGGCAGGTGGTGACAGCACTGTCCGTTCTTAGTAGTCCTCCATGTTCAGGCCCTGTTTGGAATGCTGGATTTTTTTCCCTATTCCTGCGTTTTTCCTGTGAAATTGAACTGTTTCTGTAAAATTCCTACACGAATCCTGTGAAATTCCTGCGTTCCAAACAGGCCCTCAGGTGCGGCGTAGAGCTGTAGGCCGGTCATATCCTAGTGGCCTAGGTAATCCTGGTGCCCAAAGCAAACATAGGAGAACTCCTTGAACTATAACCGGTCTTAGTATAAACTCGATCTAGCCTTATCATATAAACTCGATCTAGCCTTATCATATAAACTCGATCGGTCCATGTTTAACTCCAGGCTCTAGACACTACACTCACGTTCCCTTGGATTCGATAACCTATTTTACTCACGGGTGAAAGCTCCTATGACAGTCGTGCACTTGCGGTATTTTCTGTTTGCCACTGCTGGTGTCAACAATAATACAGCGATGAATTGAGGAGCTTGATTCCCATATCAGCAGCAAAATCTTTTAACTCATCAGATGTAAACATCGTACCTTGATCTGTCGTAATTGTCTGCAGAATTCCAAATCGATAAACAAAATGTTCTCTGACAAAATCAATAATGTTTTGGGATTTCACCTGCGTCAAAGGAACAACTTCAACCCATTTAGAAAATAATATGTTGCTACCTGTATGAACTTGTGCCCTCTACTTGAATGCCGATAAATTTGGCCGATTAGATCAATTCCCCAACCTCAAAACGGCCATGGTTTGATGAAAGGATTCATGGACGATGCTGGAGCTCTCTGAATATTCCCATACCTCTGACATTCTTGACATCCTTTGTAATATTCAAAACAATCCTCCAAGATCGTCGGCCAATAATACTCGCTCCTTCTGATCATCCACTTCATTTTAAATGCTGATTGTTGAGCCCCACAAACACCTACATGAATTTCTCCCATCAAAACCTTGGTCTCTTCAGGTTCGATGCATCTTAATAGGATCCCATCAATCGAGCGAAAATAAAGCACTCCTTCAACCAAAACATGCTTGATCGCTTTATAGCGTAATTTCCTGGATGCCTTTGCAGAAGAATCCTTCAAATATTCAATAATTTCTCTTCTCCCATCTCCATCAAGCATCTCCTGGACCGTCACGTCGGACGTAGGGCGATAGCCAGACGCTTTCTGCGCCAGCCGATTTGCATCCTCATTATGATGTGTCGGAATATGCTCAAGAGTTACCACAACAAACTGGTCAATCAAACTCCAACGTTTTTCGAAATAAGACAAGAAAGCATCCATCTTGCAATCATATTCGCTAAGTAACTGATTAATAATCAACAAAGAATCGTCAAACATCTCGACAAACTGAACTCCAATCTCTTTAAGAATGTGGAGACCCCTCATCAACGCTTCATATTCCACCTGGTTGTTGGTGCACCTCTCAATCGGACTTGCAAACTCAAATTTTGCCCCTGAGGCCAAATAATAAGCAGGCCGATTCCGCAACCATCATTGCATGATGAACCATCGAAGAACATGGTCCAGGGAACCACATCGGCCTTCAACTTCACTTGATCATTAATACCGAGTACTAAAACATTCTGCGTCTCCACAATGGTCAGCAACCAATTCGGCCATAACTTGTCCTTTGACAGCTTTGGCGAATTCAAACTTGAGATCAAACTCTGTCAGAGCGAAAACCCATTTACCAATTCATCCCTTCGTAATCAGCATTGTCAACATGTATTTGATCACATCTTCTTTACAAACCATAGTGCATTTGGCCGATAGCAAATAATGCCTCAGTTTTGTACAAGAGTAATATAGGCAGAGGCATAATTTCTCGACATAGGAATACCAAGTTTTAGGATCCAATAACCTCCGGATCAAATAAAAGATAACTCGTTCCTTCCCATCAACCTCCTGGATCAAAGCAAAGCTGATTCCATGATTGAAAGCCGATAAATAAAGCCTGAATGGCTTGCCCCTTTGTGGCGGAATCAGAACTGGTGGATACGCTAAATACTGCTTGATTTCATCCAATGCCTTTTGATGCTGAGACTCCCACACCAATTCTTCCCCATGCTTTAGTTTCAACAACGGAGTAAACGCTTCCAATCGGACTGATAAATTTGATATGTACCTCCTCAAAAAATTGATTTTCCCAATCAAACTCTTCAATTGCTTCTTATTTACTGGAGGCTCAATATCATCAATCACTTTACGGTTCCGATCATTCACTTCAATCCCTCTTTCATGAACCAGGAAGCCAAGAAATTGACCGGCCGACACACCAAAAGCACATTTGAGGGGATTCATCATCAAACCATGATGTCTGGTGCATTCCAATGTTTCCCTTAAATCGGACAAATGCTCATGTTAGCCTTTTGATTTGACAACCACGTGATGGATGTAGATCTCAACTATCTTGCCGATCAACTTATGAAAAAGTAATTCATAGCTCGTTGATAACTAGCACTAGCAATTTTTAAATTGAAAGTCATAACAACCCACTCATACAGTCTGATGGCTCCTGGACATTGAAATGCGGTCTTGGATATATCTTCTTCTGCCATGAATATTTGATTATAACTAGCATTACCATCTAAGAAACTCATCACCTTATGGCCTGAAGCTGCATCGACGAGCATATCGGCCACCGGCATCGGATACTCGTCTTTGGGAGTTGCCATGTTCAAATTTCTATAATCAATGCAGACACATAATTTTCCATTTTTCTTCTAAACAGGGACTATATTTGATATCCATTTAGCGCATCAACAAGACCTGATAAACTTGGCTTCAAAAAGCTTTGTTATTTCAGCTTTGATAGGTTCATTTATCTCAGGCTTGAATCTCCGCGCATACTGGTTTGATGGGCAGCCGATGTTCAACAATGTCACGACTCAAACCTACAATTTTATAATATTCCCAAGCAAAAGAATCAGAATAGNCTTTCAAAAGCTTTATTAATTCTTGTTTATACTCAGGATCCAACTTAGCACTGATATACGTCGGCATTGGCCTATCACCAGGTCGTATATCAATCTCCTCTAACTCACCGGCCGACGTAAATCCAAACCCTAATTTACCAAATTCACTTCGGGCTTCAAAATCTTCTATACATTCAGCCATTTAAAACAAGGTTTCAGAACCGACTACTTGGATCGGCTGGAGTCCCTGATCGGACATCTTGAGAAAATCTCCATCTCACGCTTTTCCCAACAGGCACTCAACCCCTCCAAACTCCCAAACCGTTCGCTCGGCTGTTGCGATGCTAACCGAGTCATTGGCTGGAACGATTTCTACGTCATTGCCCTGCCACTGCACCAAGCACTGATGCATCATCGATGGAACACAACAATTAGCATGAATCCAGTCTCACCCCAATAACATACTGTAAAAGCCCTGACCATCGATCACGAAGAAAGTAGTCGGCAATGTTTTGCTGCTGATGGTCAACTCTACATGGATTGCCCCACGAGGCTCTGAAACATTTCCACCAAAATCTTTAAGTTTCATATTGGTCTTGATTAGATCGTCAGTCCCCTTTCCCAATTTACAGAATGTGGAATAAGGCATTAGATTAACGACAGCTCCCCCATCAACCAACATCTTGGTCATCGGCTTCCTGTCAACATACCCCTTGATGTATAAAGGCTTTGGGTGTCGATAACCATTTGCATTAGGTTTCTCAAAGACGACCTTCTCTGAATCAAGCACCAAATATGCAGCAGCCTTTTCTAGTGCATGATTAGTATCATCATCACTCATTTCTCCAGGAGTAGCAAAATCAAATGGCAACACCAATACCATATTAACTGGGGCCGATGTGCTTGCCTCATCATCATCAGCTGCCTTGACATGCCATATCTTCTTCTCTTTAGCTTGTTCTCATTCCTGAATATGCTCGCGATGATGCAATCTTTGAACATGCCTCTTCTTTGATCTAGAAATACCGGATGGGCACCACTGTCCAGGCTTCATTTCTGACTCTTCAACCTGATCCTGCACATGAATCTTTTCCTCTATTTTTCAGGGCCACGTTCATTATTTTGTTGGCCACGAGCATCAATTCGGCCTTCATCATGCCAACGATCATCAATTCGGACGCCGATCCGCTCATGCACTGATTGCTGACTTCTCTTGGAAACCATGTACTCTTCATACTGGAAACATTCAGGGCAGTCAGCCTTTGATGGTAACCTAAGCTTCTCGTTCTAGTAGAAGACAAAAAAGGACACCTCCAATGGCCATCATCCTGATCATGCCAATCATAATCCTGATGCCTAAATATGCGTTGATTGGACTCATAATCATGGAGGCGATGAACATAGGACCCATCATCAAACCAGTGCCGACCATCGGACCTATCATCATGCCGGCGTCGGTCATCAAACCGTCCCTCGAACCACCTTGATTGATGTTCATGCCTCTGATGTCGCCGTTCTTCGCGGTCTTCCCATGCTCGGGCCGCTGCTTGTTGCCTTTTGTACTTATTAATCAACATCTAGGAAGTTACCCGCGGCCTGTAACCACCGGGAGCATGAGATTCATGCCCTAATATTTGATGATTACTTCACAACTCATCAGCGGTGACTTCGACATCAGGGTCAACGGCAACGGAGTTCTTGGCGTGGTCTGTTGTGAGCACTTTGAATTTCCTCTTTTCACCAGCATCAACCATGTTAGTAGCAAAAGAGAANTATTAGGGAAGGGATGACCGTCGATCTTCATGGATTTCTTGCCATCTTCAAACTTGATCTTGCCATATTCAATTGCCAACTAGATCTCCATCCTAAACACTTTGCATTGGTTCATCTCATGAGAAGTTGAATTATGCCATTTACAATATTTACGCCTTTTCAACTCCTCGACCGATGGAATAGTATGATTAGGAGACAGCTAGATAAGCTTCTCACTGAGCAGCATATCAAAAATCTTATCGACCTTTGAAGTATCAAACCCAAACTTTTCGGGGCTGTGTTTAATCCATGGGCATGACACCAGTTTTTAGATTTGGTCCACTCAGCTATATCGATGTCGGCCTCATCTTTTGAATCGGAGAGATAGGACACTGGCTTGGAATATTTTGAACGCTTCATCTCCTAGTATCGGTCCTCATGGGCTGACACCTTCTGCACAAACTACCCTAGTGTATCGAACTCTTGAGCAGAGAACCTCTCCCTGATCGGCGCGAGCAATCCTTGGAATGCAAGCTCAGCCAACTATGTATCAGACAATTTCAAACTATAGCATCGGTTTCTGATATCACATAATCGCTGAATGTACTCCTTAAGAGACTCATCGTTCCTCTACCTAATGGCAATCAAATCCGAAATCTTCATCTCATTGAGTCCAGAAAAGAAGTACTTGTGAAACTACTTCTCCATATCGGACCAGCCTGTGACTGAACCTACTGGCAACGACGTAAACCAAGTGAACGCCGGCCCTGATAGTGATAATGGGAAGAACCTCGGCCTAAGTCCCTCTTCTGAAGTAGCTTCGCCACATTGGGCCAACAATCGGCTGACATGTTCGATGGTAGTGATATCATCTTGCCCATAATATTTAGAGAAATCGGGCACTCTATAGCATGGAGGAAGAGGCACTGCATCAAAATATGAGGGATATGGGTGTCGATACAGTCTGGCCTCATCTTTGGGCTTCAAGCCGAATTGATTCTGGATCGCCTCGGCTTTCTGGGACCAATCGGATTGTTACCCTCCGTATGGTGCCCCACCAGGTTGATGCATATCTATCATATAATTAGTATAATCACCAATGCCCTGATTCACAGGAACCTTAGAATGAAGCCTTGTAGCTCCAGGTCATTTTTCCTCTTCATTCAGAGTTAGCATATTTTTCGCCATGTGGGCCGACAATGGATATGTTGGCCATCAACAGAAAACCATTGGCCAGTTAAATAGGAGGTGGTGGAACCATCGGAGCTGGTTGAGTAATGGCCATGGTGCCACCTTCATGTTCTTGTCCCATGACAGACCCCGAACCTCCTATATTATTTGTCATGAAAACTGGCCCCATCAGGCAAATGGTGTCGTCTACTGCCTTCTTGATCAGATTACCCAACGAATTCACCAAGTTGCCTGATTGATTGTTTAACGCATGATGCACAGCTTGATGAATCATTTCAGCCATGTTCACATGATATTTTCGGGCATCAGTAGTCATTTTGATCACCTCTGGGTCTGTAAGTGCACCTTTAAGTACAGGTCCCGAATGATTGCGACCAAACTGATCAAGACATAGTTTTTCAAAAGCTTCAATCTGGGCCTGAACCGCCTCTTGTTGGGTCTTAGACAAATCAGCCTTTGTTACTGGAATAGCCATGTCACTAGTCTTGTTACTTTCTCTGCCGCCACCTTATTGGACGCTAGTTTCTCAGCAGCAAGTTTAGCAGCAGCTTTTTTTAGCGTTAGTTGACATCTTGGAATTTGTCATGTCCCACTGGGCATTCCAAAAATGTGTTGACACAGAAAATCAGCAGATGTATTCCCTGAAATAAACACACGAAGGCTAGGGAGATCTGCTTCACTCCGGTGCTGGTCCTGCAGTTTGTTCAGGTTCGNTGCCAGTCAACTTGACCTGCAATTGACAAGGGAATAAATGATTAAATTACTCTTTGATTGTGTCGTCTTTATCTCAATCAGCAAGCTTACATCAGATTTAGCCATGACCCCATGGAATCGGTTGATGCCAATTGGACTTCAAAATCGGACTTTCATCAATGACATCAACCAGACCAATAGAATCGGTCCTCAATTAGATCATTAAATCAGACCTCAGAATTGGACCAATCAGGGTCGGACGTTGATTTAACATATCGGCCATCAATTAATAAATAAACAAATGAGTAATAAAATATGGCCGATATGCTGCTCATCTGTTTCAGTTGTTCAATTGATACTCATAATAAATCTATTAACTTTTCGATCTACTTATATTACTGTTTCGACAAGGTTTTACAGACGGATGCTGTGCACATACTCAAGCAACATTGCCTCACGTAATTGTTATAAATGTGACATAAGATAACAATCTTACAACTGATCCAAATGCAATACTAACGAATCGGTTGTGCCTTGAAGCAAAATATTAAACAATTGAAGTAGATCCGACACATTGTCCACCTCGTCTAGCCGTTAGTTTGATTCATCTCATCGGACCACTTAACCAACCAATCGTACCAAAACCGTTTCAACACGGATTCAGCTCCGACTATGATCAGATCGGACAATTAA
The DNA here is from genome assembly GCA_037127165.1 of Alloteropsis angusta. NCBI lineage: Eukaryota > Viridiplantae > Streptophyta > Magnoliopsida > Poales > Poaceae > Alloteropsis > Alloteropsis angusta. The sequence goes on along the minus strand of JAZFNS010085575.1, from coordinate 8,157 downwards.
ATGATCAAACTCAACTTACCAGCCAAGCGGTTAAATGAGATGCTCGTGCAGATAATTAATCAGATTAAAGCAATTAGACAAACAAAACAATAACAAGATCATTCAGGATTGATGTTTGAGGCATGAATCGGACCTAGAACGATATTGTAAGATAAATAGTGCTCGAACCGTACTAAAATTAGTACTTGGAGTTGTTTATGAGGAATCAAATCAATCTAGATGACATAGATTTAGATTAATCAAGAGACTCAGAAACAACTAGATAAATTTGAACAACATAAACAAAAAGAGCGATGCGCCTCAATTCAAAGCTAATACTAATTCGATAAGTTTGACAATCTTACTGGTAAGCCGAATATCAAGAACTGGNNNNGTTCGTCGAGATCTACTCTAACCTACTCCTAGGGTTTTTGGCGTGAAGCCGGGTTGTATTGATTGCGAGGAATAGTTTTGTACATTGGTCGAGGCTTTTATATTTATACCCTGGACATGAGGAGTTGTAATCGGACCTAAACTCCTTACAGATAAAATAAACTAATATTCTATGATAAAATAGGGATTCTAATATGCCTTTCGAAAAGGAAATAATCCCGGTCTTCGATATGCTTCCTTTCTAGCCGACTCGAATTCGTCATCAAATCAAACTTTCCGCCGAATCAGACTCTTTCCCGAATCAGCTTCCTTCCACGTCACGCTCTCCTTTGACTAGTCAACTGGCCCACTCTGCAGTCTCAGTTTTGCCACGCCATCATCTGACTCAGCATTCCGGTGCGAAAATCTGGTGTTAACAACTCCTCCTGAAGCTGTTGAAGACTATCACCTCTAAAACTAGACTAAGCTTGTAGCAAAGCAGAGCTCTTCTTCTGGTGTGTGTTTGAGTACAGCGCCCCTTGGAGGTATTTATAGCATCCTTGAGTCGGTTGGAGCCAACTAGAGTCAGTTCAAACGGTTAGGGGCCAGGTCCAAGTCGATTGGATAGGGGGTCGGTCGAACCTACAATGCACCGACTCTGCATTTCCATGGCGTAGATGGACTCCTAATGGCGGTTGATAGGTGTTAGTCAAGGGGCAGCCGAAACGGCCACACCTAGCCAAGTCGGCCGACCTGGTGCCGCCGCCTTTCGGCCCCACCTTCCTTTATTAGACTGACTTGTGGGGTCCTTAGGACAGTTCGAGGTGGGTATGGTTAGTTTGGGTGCATTTGATTATAGTTGTGGGCCTTTCACTCCTTGGTTAGTTCATCCTTCACCGTTGTCGCAAACCGTCATTGATCTAGTGGCTAGGATGGTCCCTATGTGTGCTTGCGCTGCATGGAAGAAAATGGACTGGATTGGGCCAGAGCCCCTATCGACCAACCTGGCCCTGGGCCCAATTTGGTCCACCTTTTGCAATGTTGTTCCTGCATACACATATACACCGAAACTCATGGAATTCATTAGAAATTAATACTCTACCAATTTGATTTGTTCCTATGTTGGTGATGAAAATATATCTCTTAAGAACAAAGATTTTATTTTGGTTTGGATTAGGAGTTGCTAACCTGTTACTTCTCAAAAGTACGAGTGGTTCAACAAGATACTCTACTACGAATTGAATAAGCAGGTAAAGCGATTCTTTTTATTACCTTGACCTCATGTGGGGCTTGTAGCTTTTCTTTTGTGTTGAGTTGTTGATGATCAGAACAACCTAGACCAAGTAACTTTACCTTTTTACCTTACTTGGCAATCAAACTGGAGGTTTTTGGAATTTTCAAAACAGAGATCCTTAGGTGATTCTCTCAAGTCACTCAAAAATTGTTTCGTTACCATAATCCTCTCTTAGCTCCNNNNGAGGTTGTGCTAGGAGGGCTATATAGCATACTTACTTTGCACATATTGTAAAGTCAAGACCAGGACACTAAGAATACTAAGTCATACTATTAAGCCAAGATGTGTATGTGAATGTATGAGATGATNAAATGATAGCTCATAAGGTTTCTCCTTTGTAGACATTACTTTTGGAGACACGGCTGTTATAAGAGCTTTTGGAGCTCTCTTTTCTCTCTTTTTTAGATGCTTGGACTTTATGTGTCCATTTTTTCACCCCCTGTCTCTTCTTTGTAACATAGTTGGAAAGGGAGTACCTTATTTATAAAGCTTTTATTTGTGGATGGATGGCACGTTGACTTCTAGAATAGAAGTATAACATGTTTATGGTGGTATGTAGTGATCTTGGCTCTAAAACTTGAAGTAAATC
>JAZFNS010063021.1:6179-16903 GCA_037127165.1 Alloteropsis angusta | reverse complement strand
TGTCTATTGAGATCAGTATAATCAATACACATTCTCCATTCATTATTCTTTTTTCTTACAAGGACCAGATTAGCAAACCAGTCCGGATAAAAGACTTCTCTAATGAACCCGGTTGCTAACAACCTTGTAATTTCTACCCTAATGCCCTCCTTGCGGTCCTGCGCGAAGCGTCGAAGCTTCTGGCGAACTGGTTTGGCGCCCGCGTCAACCTTCAAGGAGTGTTCGACCACCTCCCTCGGAACGATGGGCATGTCAGACGGGGTCCATGCAAATATGTTGCCGTTCTTGTGGAGGAAGGTGACGAGCGCGTCTTCCTATTTGGGGTCAAGCCCTAATCCAATCAGGGCGGTCTTGGAGGAGTCGGCGAGTCCAAGCGAGATGACGTGTACTTCTTTTGCCGGCTCGATTGTAGTCGTGGCGGGTCTTCTCTTGGATGAGTCAGGGATGGAGCCTGGGTCTCCTTTGTATGCCCTGGCGTCCTGGGTGACCTCTAAATGGAGTATGCTGCGTTCAGTGCCTGTGCAGAGGTCGAGCCCATTCTTATCGCACACTTGAGAACTGTGTACATCGCTGCGGACGGAGAGGACAGCATTGGGAGCCGACATCTTCATCACCAGGTACGTGTAGTTAGGGATCGCCATCAACTTTGCCAACGTAGGCCTCCCTAGGATGGTGTGGTAGGCAGTGGAGAAGTCAGCAACCTGGAAGTTGAGGTGCTCGGTGCGGAAATTTGTTTCGTCGTCGAAGGTGACTGGCAGGCTTATCTGCCCGAGTAGTTTGGACCCCTTCCCGGGAATTACTCCATAGAAAGGATGCGGAGAAGGAGTTAGGGCGTCGGTGCAGATGCCCATGTCTTTGATCGTTTGGGCGAAGATGATGTTGAGGCCGCTCCCACCATCAACCAATACCTTGGAGAGCCGTGCATTGTGCACGATCGGGCTGAGCACCAGGGGGTACTCTCCCACATCGGAGATCTGGAACCATTGGTCCTCACTAGAGAAAGTGATCGGTTGCTCTGACCAGCGCAAGGGCTGGATCGGCAATGTGTAGCAGGAAAATATTTCCCTGTTCTTGAGTTTCTCGTCGATGGAGTTTGCCTCGAGGCTGTGGAGCCAGTTCAAGCCCACCTTCGTCATGGCGACTGGGAAGTACGCGCACATGGAGTCGTGGTCGCCATCTACTGCTCGAATGGCGATGCTGTACGTTCGGAGCCAGAGCGTGGGATCCCCCTTTCCATCATACTTCTCGATGCTCGTCGGTCTAAACTTGTTCGGCATCTAGATGGATCTAATCCAAGCGGTGAAAGCTGGGAAACCGTCACAGTCGTTGAGGTTTTCAGAGTTCCTTCTGCCCGAATCGACGGAGTAGCGGTCGGGGGTGCGAGCCCTGGGAGATCTACGTCGCTACTGCGGCACCCCGTACTTGCGATCTAACTCGCGGCGGCGTATGACTTCATCGGCTTCTAGCTCTTGGTGCAAGCGCGTGTCGCGGTCTAGCCCTGGTAGCCCGTGTTATCTGTTGTATTCAGCCTGTCGGCGCAGTTCTTGTTCATCCCTTCGGTGGTGGCGATCGTCAAGGCATCCCCGAACGTCCCGATTGCGCAGTCGATCGCAGAGGTCCGGTTCCCCGAAGTTGCCCTGCTGTTCCTCCTGATGGTTAGCCGACTTGGAGTGTCGGGACGACGAAGCAGGAGCCTTCTGAGCGTTAATCATCCCTGCCGTGACGGTAAGCCTGGTTTTCATGCGGTTGAGCTCCGGAGTTTCTGGGAACCTCTCGAGACCTTGATGAGCGGCGGCCAGATTAGTTGACGGGGTGGCGTAGATACCGACGTCGTTGACTTCCTGGATGAATTCCCCGGCGAGGTTGCGGTTTATCCTGGGGTTCCCGCGATCACACCGTGCATCTCGGCGGTTCCATCACTCGTCGTTGCGGGCGACCCTGGCTTCGCGCTGGGTTGCTTCCTCTCCTTGGATTGATGGCTCGTCCACTGAGATCTCGGAGACAAAGGTCTCCCGATTAGCTGGAACAATCCTCTTGTTTGGCGGGAGAACTCGTGTGACGTCTGAAAACTCTAAGGACGGTTCCTCCTGGCTTTGTCANTTTGGACCCGGCAGTCCACACAGGGTAGCCTACGTGGTTGATTTGTTGAAGGGACAGATCGAGGAATTATTTAGATTCCCTGTGTCGGAGCTAGGTTTTTCTTGATTATTTAGTGATTCATCATTTTATCCTGTTGTTTGAAGTATCTAGATTGATTTAGATCTGCGCCATATGAATTGATATGATTCTTCATATACAGCTTTGACCATCGATTCTTAGTCTGATTTCAGTAATACCTATTTACAATATCGTTCTAGGTCTGATTCATGATTTGATTATAAAACCTTGAACGATCTTGTTTCTGTTTTACTGTTTAATTGCTTCAATCTGATTGATTATCTTTGCAAGCATCTTATCTAGTTGTTGGGTTGGTGAGTCAAGTTTGATTGCCTAGTTATCGGGTCTATCGGTGCTGGAGTATGTGCGCTGCATCCGATTGTGAAACTGTGTCGAAACAGTATCAGTTCGATCAGGTAGCTAGGTTGTCCGATGAAATAAATCGAACTGGCAACTAGATAAGGTGGACGGCGTATCGGCTTTACTTTAACAATTCAGTATTATGCTTGAAGGCATAGTCGATCACTTACTTTCCACATTCGAGTCAACTGTAAGATTGTTATTTTATATCGAATCTGTTAGCAATTACATGAGGCAATTACTGGAGTATGTGCGCTTCATCCGATTGTGAAACCGTATCGAAACAGTAGCATAAGTAGATCGGAAAGTTAATAGATTTGTTATAAGTATTGGTTGAATAGTTGACGCAAATGATTTTTCATATCGGTCATGTCCTGTTATTTTATTATTTATTCATTGATTGAAGGCTGACAATATGAAAATAAGGTCCGAATTGATGTCCGATTCGATTATCTGATTGAAGTCCGATTAAATCGGTCCGATTGATGTCATTGATGAAAGACTAATTTTGAGTTCTGATTGGCATCGGCCGTTTCGAGTCGATTGGGTCTTGGCTGGATCTAAGATAAAGCCGACATAATCAAAGAGTAATTTAATCATTTGTTCCCTTGTCAACTGCAGCTTAAGTTGACTGGCACGCCATGAACCTANGCAGGACCAGCACCGGAGTGAAGCAGATCTCCCTAGCCTTCGTGTGTTGATTTTGGGGAATACATTCACCGATTTTCCGCGTCAACACATTTTTGGCACGCCTAGTGGGGACGCGGGAAAATCCAAGATGTCGTCCGATGCTGAGAAGGAAACTGCTACCAAGCTAGCTGCTGACAAGTTAGCATCCGAGAGGGCGACAACAGAGAAAACTGAAAAGGCTAAGAATGACAAGAACAAGCCACCTGATTTGGCTATTCAAGTAACAAAGGCCGATCTGTCTAAAATACAGTTGGAGGCAGTTCAGGCCAATATAGAATCTTTTGAAAAACTCTGTCTGGAATAGTTCGGTCGCAATCGGTTGGGACCTGTGCTCAAAGTTGCCCTTCCAGACCCGGAGGTGATCAAGAAAACTACAGATGCCCGGGAGTACTATGTCAACATGTCAGAGATGATTCATCAAGCTGTGCATCATGCGTTGATCAACCAATCGGGTACTTTGGTGAATTCATTGAACAATTCGATCAAGAAGGCTGTAGATGACACAATCTGCTTGAAGGAGCCAGTATTTATAACAGAGAATGCAGGAGGATCTAGGTCCGATAAGGGAAAACAAGCTGAAACTAGTGCCACGACGGTTGCCCAGTCACCTTTGACTGCTCCTCCTCCTATCGAGTTGGCTAATGGTTTCCTGCTAGTGGCCGATGGATCCATCATCAGCCCACATGGTGAGAAGTATGCTAGAACTTTGAATGAAGCAGAAAAAAAAACCCACAGCTGTAAGATTTCACAATGAAGTTCCTCCAAGATGACGCATGGTGGCCGATTATACTGATTATACAATGGACATGCATCAGGCTGGCGGGGCATCACAAGGGGGCAATCGTCCGATTGGTCCCACAAGATAGCTGATGTGATCCAGAATCAGTTCGGTTTGAAAAAAGTGATGAAGCCAGACTGTATCGCCACCCTTATCCTTCATACTTTGATGGAGTACCTCTTCCGCCACGCTACAGAGTGCCCGACTTTTCAAAATTTTCTGGGCAAGACGATATCACTACCATTGAGCATGTGAGCCAATTCTTGGCCCAATGTGGAGAAGCTGCATCGGAGGAAGGGCTAGGCTCAGGTTTTTCCCTTTATCCCTGTCGGGGCTGACACTCACCTAGTTTACATCATTGCCAGCCGGGTCAGTTACAGGGTGGTCTGATATGGAGCAGCAATTCCACAAATACTTCTTTTCGTGGCTCAATGAGATGAAGATTTCAGATTTGATTGCCATCAGGCAAAGGAATGATGAGTCCATAAAAGATTATATTCAGCGATTCCGAGATATCAGGAACCGGTGCTATAGCTTGAAGCTGTCCGACATGCAGTTGGTCGAGTTGGCATTCCAGGGGTTGCTCGCGCTGATCAAGGAGAGGTTCTCTGCTCAGTAATTTGACACATTGGGACAATTGGTAAAGAAGGTTTGGGCCCATGAAGCTAGGTATCAAGAGATGAGCGGTCAAAGTATTCTAAACTGATATCATATTTGTCCGATTCAGAAGATGAGGCCGATATTGGTATAGCTGAATGGACTAAGTCCAAGAAACCAGTGTCATGCCCGTGGGTCAAGCAGAATCCCGAAAAGTTTGGGTTTGATACGTCAAAGGCCGATAAGATTTTTGACATGCTTCTCGGAGAAAAGCTTATTTAGTTATCTCCCAATCATACTATTCCATTGGCCGAGGAGTTGAAAAGGCGTAAGTATTGCAAATGGCATAATTCGACTTCTCATGAGACAAATGAATGCAAGGTTTTTAGGAGGAAAATCCAGTTGGCGATTGAATCTGGCAAGATTAAGTTCAAAGATGGCAAGAAATCAATGAAGACCAATGGTCATCCCTTCCCTAATAACTTTGTCGATTTCTCTTTTCGTACTAATATGGTTGATATTGATGAAAAGGGAAAGTTCAAGGTGCTTACATCGAACCGCACTAAAGATTCTGGAGCCGTTGACCCTGATGTCCAGGTTACTGTCGAAGAGTTGAAACGGAATCATCAGATGTTTGGGCATGAATCTCGTGCTCCCAGTGGATACAGGTCACGTGTGACTTAGCAGATGCTGATTGATAAATACAAAAGGGAGCAAGCAGCAGCTAGTGCATGGGAGGAACGTGAAGAACGACGTCGGCAGAGATATGGACATCAATCAAGGAGATTTGAGGGATGGTCCGGTAATCGACGTCGACATGATGATAGGTCCGAAGGTTGGCGCTGGCTTGATGATGAATCCGATGATCATCATCCTCGTGATTATGAGTCCAATCAACGAGTGTATGAGCATCAGAAATATGATCAGTACGATCAGGATGATGGTCATTGGAGGTGTCCATTCTTTGTGTTCTGCTGGAACGAGAAGCTAAGGTTACCATCAAAGGCTAACTGCCCTGAATGCAGTTTCCAGTATGAGGACTACAGAGTTTCCAAAAGAAGCCGACGATCAGTGCATGAACGAATTGGTGTCAGAATTGATGGTCGTCAGCATGACGAAGGCCGAGTGAATACTCGTGGCCAGCAAAATAATGAGAGCCGAAATGATAATCGTGACCATCAAAAAATTGGAAGAAAAGGATCCAGTGCCAGACCAAGTTGAAGAGCCGGAGATGAGGCCGGATCAGTGGTGCCCATTCGGTATCTCTGAATATAAGAAGAGGCGCGTTCAGAGGTTGCGTCATTGCGAGCAGGTTCGGGAGCGAGAGCAAGCATAAGAAAAGAAAGTTTGGCGTGTCAAGGCGACTAATGATGATGAGGCCAGTACATCGGCCCTGATAAATATGGTATTGATGCTGCCATTTGATTTCACTGCTTCTGGAGAATTAAGCGATGATGATGTTGATCATGAGCTAGAAAAAGTTGCTGCATATTTGGTACTCAATTCAGAGAAAGCTATTTTTGAGAAGCCAAATTCAAATGACTATCGGCACCTGAAGCCTTTGTATATCAAGGGATATGTTGATGGGAAGCCGATGGCCAAGATGTTGGTTGATGGAGGAGCTGCTGTCAATCTGATGCCTTATTCTACTTTCCGCAAGTTGGGCAAAGGGATTGATGATCTGATCAAGACCAACATGATGCTCAAAGATTTTGGTGGCAATGTCTCAGAACCTCGGAGAGCAATCGATGCGGAGTTGACCATCGCAGCAAAACGTTACCGACTACTTTTTTCGTGATTGATGATCAGGGTTCTTATAGTCTGCTCTTGGGCGAGATTGGATCCATGCTAACTGTTGCGTTCCTTCAACAATGCATCAGTGTTTGATACAGTGGGAAGGCAATGATGTGGAGAATGTGCCGGCCGATGATTCGGTTAGTATTGCAATGGCTGAGTCGATGGTCTGGGAGTTTGAAGGAATAGAGTGCTTATCAGGAAAGGCATGGGATGGTGATTTTCTCAAGATGTCCGATCAAGGACTCCAGCCGATCTAAGCAGTCGGCTCTGAAACATTGTTTTAAATGACTGACTATATAGAGGATTTTGAAGACCGAAGTGAATTCGGTAAGTTAGGATTTGGGTTTACGTCGGCCGACGAGTTAGAAGAGATTGATATAGGACCTGGTGATAGACCAAGGCCGATGTATATAAGTGCTAAATTGGATCCCGAGTATAAGCAAGAATTAATAAAGCTTTCAAAGAGTATTCTAATTGTTTTGCTTGGGAATATTATGAGATGCCAGGTTTGAGTCATGACATTGTTGAGCATCGGCTACCCATCAAGCCGGGGTATCGGCTGCATAAGCAATATGCGAGAAGATTCAAGCCTGAGATGAATGAACCAATCAAGGCCGAAATATAAAGCTTTTTGAAGCTAAGTTTATCAGTCCATGTAGATATGCTGAGTGGATATCAAATATAGTTCTTATCTACAAGAAAAATGGGAAGTTGCGTGTTTGCATTGATTATAGAAATCTGAACAAGACGACTCTCAAGGATGAATACCCGATGCTGGTGGCCGATATGCTCGTCGATGCAGCATCATGCCATAAACTGATGAGTTTTCTGGATGGTAATGCTGATTATAATCAAATATTCATGGCTGAAGAAGATATATGCAAAACCACATTTCAGTGTCTAGGAGCTATCAGACTATATGAATGGGATGTCATGACTTTCGGGTTGAAAAATGCCGGTGCTACTTATCAACGGGCGATGAATTATATTTTTCATAGATTGATCGGCAGGATTGTTGTGATTTACATTGATGATGTGGTTGTCAAGTCGAAAGGTTATCAAGATCATTTGTCCCATTTGAAGGAAACATTGGAATGCACCAGGCGTCATGGTCTGAAAATGAATCCACTTAAATGTGCTTTTGGTGTATCGGCCGGGCAATTTCTTGGTTTTCTGGTTCATGAAGGGGGATTGAGGTGAATGATCGGAATCGTAAGGCGATCAATGATATTGAACCTGCAGTAATTAAGAAGCAATTACAGAGCTTGATTGACAAAATAATTTCATGAGGAGGTTTATATCAAACATGTCGGTCCGATTTTAGGCGTTTAATCCTTTGTTGAAATTGAAGGATGGAGAAGAATTGGTATGGGAATCTCAACATCAGAAGGCGCTAGATGAAATCAAGCAATATTTGGCTTATCAACCAGTTCTAATTCTGCCACAAAAGGGTAAGTCGTTCAAACTTTATTTATCGGCTTTCACTCATGCAATCGGCTCTGTGTTGATCCAAGAGGTTGATGGGAAAGAACGAGTAATATTTTATCTGAGTCGAAGATTGCTGCATCCTGAAACTCAGTATTCATATGTTGAGAAATTATGCCTCTGTCTATATTATTCTTGTACAACATCAAGGCATTATTTGTTATCTGCCGAGTGTACTGTTGTCTGCAAAGAGGATGTGATCAAATACATGTTGACGATGCCGATCATGAAGGGACAGATTGCCAAATGGGTCTTTGCTTTGACAGAATTCGATCTCAAGTTTGAGTCGGCTAAAGCTGTCAAGGGGCAGGTAATGGCCGATCTGGTTGCTAATAATGGTGGATCCACTAGTGATGGTCAAATACAGAAGTCTATAATGGTTGGGTCCGATGGTCAGGGAAATATGAAGGCCGATGTGGTTGACGTGGTTCCATGGACTATGTTTTCCGATGGTTCATCTTGCAATGATGGTTGTGGAATCGGCCTGCTTATTATTTCACCTCGGGGGGCAAGATTCGAGTTTGCATATCCGATTGAAAAACACAAATAATCAGGCGGAGTATGAAGCATTGATGAAGGGTCTATAGATTCTTAGAGAGATCGGAGTACGATTTGTCGAGGTATTTGGTGATTCTTTATTGATTATTAGTCAGTTACTTGGCAAATATGATTGCAAAATGGATGCTTTGATGCCATATTTTGAAAAAAGTCAAAGTTTGATTCATCAATTTGCTATGGTGACTCTTTAGCATATTCCGAGGCATCATAATGAAGAGGCGAATCGGCTAGTGCAGAAAGCGTCTGGCTATCAGCCTACGTCCGATGTGATGGTTCAAGAAATACCAGATGGCGATTGGAGAAAAGAAATCATTGAATATTTGGAAGATTCTTCTGCTAAAGGTTCTCGGAAATTACGATATCAAGCGATCAAGCATGTTTTGGTGGAAGGAGTATTGTATTTTCGCTCGGTTGATGGAGTTCTGTTGAGATGCATCGAACCTGAAGAAGCTAAAGTTTTGATGGGAGAAATTCATGAAGGAGTCTATGGAGCTCATCAATCGACATTTAAATAAAATGGATGATCAGAAGGAGTGGGTATTATTGGCCGACAACTTTGGAGGATTGTTTTGAGTATTACAAGGGATGTCAAGAATGTCAGAGATATGGTAATATTCACAGGGCTCCAGCATCGGCTATGAATCCTGTCATCAAACCATGGCCGCTTCGAGGTTGGGGGATCGATCTAATCAGCCAGATTTATCCATCTTCAAGTAAAGGTCATAAGTTCATATTGGCGGCAACGGAATATTTTACTAAATGGGTTGAAGTGATTCCTTTGAAAGATGTTAAATCTCATAATATTATTGATTTTGTTAGAGAACATATCGATTATCAGTTTGGAATTCCACAGACGATCACGACCGATCAAGGCACTATGTTTACATCTGACGAATTCAAAGTTTCGCCGCCGATATGGGAATCAAACTCCTCAATTTGTCACCTTATTATGCACAGGCAAACGGTCAAACTGAAGCGTCTAATAAAAGTTTGATCAAGTTGATCGATAGAAAAATTGAAGAATATCCAAAGAAATGACATATACTTTTACCTGAGGCACTGTGGGCATTTCGGATGGCCTGTCATGGTTCGATCAAGGTTTCTCCATATGAGTTGGTTTATGGGCATGATGTTGTTCTTCCATGGGAAGTTCGTACCGGATCAAGGCAAATCGCGCTTCAGGATATATAAACTAAAGGCCGGCGAATACATGGAACTTATGAATAGTGAGTCCGATGATTTGGCTTTTCATCGGCTGCGCGCCTTGGAGAATATTGAAGCAAATAAACTCAGCGTTGTAAGGCACTATGATAAGAAATTCAAGGGAAAATAATTTAAAGAAGGCAATCTCGTGTGGAAAGTGGTCTTGCCGATTGGTTCAAGGATCCTAGATATGGCAAATGGTCCCTGAATTGGGAACGACCTTATCAAGTCGTCCGATGTATCCCTGGCAACACTTATTTACTACAGACGCTCGAAGGAGAAATGTTTCCTAAAGCGTTGAATGGGAAGTATTTGAAGAAATATTATCCAAGTATTTGGATAAATTCGTAAAGCCAATGTCGACGTGTCAGGCTAGGAAGCCGATGGAAACATCGCCTCAAGAACAAAAATACAAAAGCCGATGCGACACGCATCACCTCAAGGGCTATATATTACAAGAATCAAAATGTTGGGGTTTGACCACTCGAAGGTGGGGCAGGACTGTTTAATGTATCAAAACCGCTCGAAGGTGGGACAGATGAATGTTACATCAGGCCTACAAGTATTTGACTATAGCGTCTAAGGCATTCTTACGGATCTGATCGACGTCAGCAATGATCTTGGCATCGGCCTCGGCGCTCCCCTCCACTGGTTTGATTGATTTGTGAATTCCCTTTGCAGCCTTGATGCAAGACTTGAATTCTTCTTCTACCCTGGCCTTCCGAGTGGGGATTTCATCGATCTCATTTGATTTGGCCTGGATACTTGATCGGACCTGGCTAGTTCTTGTTCCAGAGATCGTTCCTTAGCTTGAAGTTCGTCAAGTTCTGACTGAAGTGAAGCTAGGAGTGCAGATAATTCTTTGATGAGCTTTGTGAACTCTGTTGCTTGAGCACGCTTCTCCTCTCTGGCTCTTACCAGCTCTTCCTGTGCAGTCTGATTGGCCTTCCGGCGACTGGCTTGCTGTTGGTATTTCTTAACGTTTACATTATTCTGCAAGCGCACATAAGTACATGTAGCATTTCACCTGGGAGTATTCCAGAGTATCGTATTTATTTATCCACAGGGAAAGCGTTTAGTTAAAGGAAGTTGTTATCCG
>JAZFNS010073703.1:965-18007 GCA_037127165.1 Alloteropsis angusta | reverse complement strand
GCAGATCTCCCTGGTCTACTTGTGTTGATTGCTGGGAATACTACTCACAGTTTTTAGCGTCAACAGTACTCTACCTGTCTATTCAAATAAACTAACGGCCTCATACCAATTCCCATGGGTATGGTCAGGGATCAGCAAGAGGCATGACCAGATGCAAGACGCACCACCAGTGGGCGACCAAGGCTGTTGATGCATGGAACCATCAGTGGTGATGACGGAAGCTAAAAATCATATCGCTGAGATGATTTAGATACGATATTTTTGGGAGAGTTTAGATTTATTTACCAAGTGCACTTGGAAAGCATTTCCATTTTGTGTATCACCTAGTGGATAAAGTTTTCTGTCTTGTTCCATTATGTGTTACAAGCTGGTAAAATTATGTGTTAGCAGCCTTGGTCGAATCCTTGCTCAGTAAAATTCTGATGTTGTACACTACCTTGTCTAAATAAATATTCTGTGTTACTAGTTCTGTACACTACCTCCCCTTAATATATATTGAGGTGTACAAGTGTTTGACTTTGTGGACACCAAACTCAAGATTCAAATAGAGCACGCCTGAGTTGACAGCACACTGTGCTAGGATAGGACCTCTAGGTGACCTCTCATGTACTCATGGCTGCCACGTTTCAACAACTCTGTACTTGGTACAAGTCACAGTGCTGTGTTCTCCAATGTAATTACTAGCTTGCTACTACCATAGCTACTCTAGTGTACAGCTACCATCAGCTTTTAGAAATCACACAATAAGTTTTATAATGTGAAGCCAATCCAGCGTTGATACAATAGCTGACCACTCTAGTTCAATGCATCATCCCATTCTCCCGTCTTAGCCAACTCGTCTCATCTTCCGAGCACAACAATCTCCCTCTGTTGCAATGCCTCTCGTCTTGCCAGCAGCCATCAGCACATTCCCTCTTGACCAACACTTCTTTCTCCACCCGAGCAGAGCAAACTTTCCTCTGTTGCAACGCCTCTCCTCTTCCCAGCGGCCATGACCACCTTCCCTCAAGACCAACACATCCTTTCACACCCACTGAGCACTCTCCCCTTTGGGCCAACTTCTCTCCTCTTCCATGCATAAGTTTGCCTCTAGGCCAAGTCACGCTTCCCCACTTTGCAAAACAAGAACAGCTGAAGAACAACACCACTTCTCTGCAATGTATCTCCTGCCACTATTCTCTTCCCTATGACCATTTCGAGCTCACATTGTTGCAAGCATAGACAGTACATGATCTGTTGAAGATTATTGATCGAGTTGATACTAGGTACTATCTGTTTCTCTCCACAATCTCTTATTTTTTGCATCAGTACTTTCGCAGCATATGTTGTAACTCCTAAACCTTTGCTCCACTTTTTTGCAGTGCACTCCTCAACCAACCATGGCAAAGCCTGAGCGCAGGAAGAAGCCTGAACTTCTGCCTTCAAGGCTTGGAAGAGATAAGCAATTAGAATCAATGGTGGAGAATCAACCTTCACTTCTTGAGGTTAAGTCATGCTGTAATCCAACTAAGATAAGTGAAATTTTCCACACATTCGGTGAGGAAAAGTCTGTATTTGTCCGTAGTATTGGATTTGGGGGTTTGCTTATGTTACCAATGCATCAACATCTAGATGACAGCTTGTCTCTTTGGCTGCTCAAGAGGTTTGACACAAGCACAATGTCATTTTGTCTTGATGGCGGAGTTTCCTTGCCTATCAGAGATGTCGACGTCCACCTTGTGCTTGGGGTTCCATTTGAGGGTGAACATGTTCGATACATTTACCAGCTTCCCAAAGATGTAGTAAATGTGGTTAGAAATGCATTGTCTATGGATAGTACCCTAGGATCATTTAGTCTTAGTTGGCTTGAGAAAATACTACTAAAAAACTATGGGAATCATATGTCTGATGCAGAAAAAAGAGCCTTCAAGATTGCTGTTGTGATGTACTCCATGACCTGCTTTCTTGCTCCATGCCAACCAGATTATCAATTCCCTATGTCGTTGTTGGGTAATTTTGTTGGTGGTAATCTGAAGAATTTTAATTGGGCAAAATTCATACTAATTGCACTGGCTCAAGCTGCAAAGCATGTTCAGAATTAGATTTCTGAAGAGAGGAAATCAATTTTGATTTATGGATGCACATTCTTGATACATGTACATTGTGGCTTAGACAAATTCAGTATTTCAGTTCTACCGTCCATGTTACTTTTGACAATGTATTGATAAAAATCATTCATGCAGGTGTTTTACCTTGATAATCTTGACCTTAGCAGTTTATCAACTTTGCACATGAATTTGCCAAGAGCCATTAGGTTCGACGCAGTTTCCATTCAGGTGTTAAAAACAGCTGATTCGTCTGGTCTCAACGACCTTAATTTGATTGAATATGGCAAGGCAAAGGTGACTTTAACCTTAATTCTCATGTGCATCTGTCCAATTTTCAATCCTTACTGTCATAACTCTCACTTGTACCTGGTACTGTGTTGCAGCTCAAGGATGGTAATGATGTATGCTACAGCCGAGGATGGCGTAAACACCTATCACTTCAATCCTCTGGAGAAGAAATTTATGGCAACCATTTTTTACAATGCTGGGTAAGTGAAAATGAAACATCTATTTTCAAAAATAATATACTGTTGTTTGATAATATACTGCAGTCTACTATAATTTACACTGTATTCTTGATGAAGGAATTACTCCGTGATGGCCTTGTGCTTTTTGACAAGTGTGCAACACACATTCGTGGTGTCAGTGTAAGCAATGTTGCATCTATACCAGAGCTAATCAAGAGAACACTTGAACCGCTTGACAACATGAGGTCAATATTCTCTGAAACTTTGCAAAAGCTTTCTATGGCAGCAGCTGATGACATCAAGAGAACCAATTTATCTCGATACCCTGCGCACATCCCTAGAGAGAACAACACTGTCACAAACAAGCGTAAACGTGTTGGTATGTAGATACAATTTTCCACAGCTTTGCAGATAATATCTTATTGTAAGATGTCACATGAATGTATATTTTGTTTCAGATACAACCGCGGGTTCATCGTCCACACATAATTCAACACGTGGTAAGAAAAATAAATTTTTAGTTCTTAGTTTCAGATGCAATTGTGCAACTTCACTTTGAATTAATCATGTTCCTATAATATGTGTTTACAGATAAAGTGTCTCGATTGGCAAGAATGCCTAAGAAATATCCGGGTTAGTTTTGACATCACATATTCTAGTTTACAAGGTCAAAAAGATTAATAAATGCTTTCCTTTTTATCATTCTAAACTATGGTTTGTTGTTTCCTTACACAGATGGAAACCTACACATTCCGCTCCTCAGCTTTAGAGCAATGGCATTTGTTCATCAGTCTAACAATGAAAATGTTACTGATCTAGAAAACATTCCTGGTATAATTTTCAGACACATGTCATAATTAGTTATTTTCATGTTGGCCTCTGTCCATTGATTCAAGTTGGCGTGTGTCCATCATTAGTTATTTTTCAGACACATACAAGTTGGCCTCTGTCTAGTTATTTTCAAGTTAGCCTCTGACCATAATTAGTTACTTTTCAGACACATGCAAGTTGGCCTTTGTCAATTGTTTCACTAAAATTCCATTACATGATGATAATATATGTTCCATAATCTATAGTTGGGAGTATGGAAGAATCACCTACACTTGATAATCCTGATTCAATTGAACCAGGCAGCCAACAGGAGCTGCTCAAAAAGTTGGTTATGACCCACTCAGACTTCCCATCATCACCATTTGAAATTGGTTTTGATCATGCTGGTGTGCCAAGGAACAAAAGAGTCATAGCTTATGAATGGTTAACACAGGACAATATGCGCGGTGATCACTGGAACGGTAATATTTTGCAAACAGAATGTAGTGCAACATTTTCATTTTTTTTCCTAATAATTATCTTCTCAGTGGTTAACATAATCCACTCATAACTACATAAGAACGACACAACAGTTCCAAGCACACACACAAATACATACCATAGCAGTTGTAGCATAATTAAATTCACACCCTTAGTTCTTAGATTTATGCAGAAAAAGCCACAAGACAAACAAACATTAAGAAAAATCTCAGTTCACCCATATTTAAATTAGTTTATAGCTTATACCTTCATGGCATAACAGTCCTGATACTTGTACTTCTACTGTGTTGAAAGTATTGATTTAGGCAAACAATTCTGCTTGCACCAAGACCTGCACATAGTAAGAATTTGTCTTTTGTTAGCAATTGAAAGTGTTCGACCCACATAATATGTTTGAATATTTATTAACCCACTATTGTTTATGTTCTGAAATACACTTTCCTGTTACCATGCAGCCTATGGGTGAACCACACTGTTCCATGGCCAATATGTATATCTGGTCATGAAGTAAGATCTTGCCTTGTGCAATCTGGAAACTTCACAGTTAAATTCTGTGATTTCATTATGAGGTTATGGACTTACATGGATGATGGAGTGTATAAGCATGCCGAGCAATTTGGTGAAATACATAAGCGGTGGCGCCACTTCTTACCTCCTAGTTTTGCGGTTAGTGCTTGATACAGAATCATCACATTATTGTCTTATGAGAACTGTGCTCACTCAGCTAAAAACTTTTTACTTTCAGCAATCAGTTATAAACCAAGAAGACTACCTAAATTCACTCTACACGCGATCAAGCTTCATAGGCGAACATATAAACTATAATGTTGAACATTGCCAGCTGGTAATTATGTTAACAATTCATCATGTTTAGCAAATTTATACACTAGTTCCGAAAAAAAATCATTTCCTTGGATCTTGTATTGTAGTTCATATTGCCTGTTTTGTCCAATGGGAGGTGGAGCTGCTACTTTTGGGATTTTATGAACAAGGTATTAACTGTTGTGGATCCTACTTTAATGAAAACCAACCCTAAGAAAGTCAGGAACCATCATAAGGATAATTTATTGGACCTTCACAAAGCATTGTTTGATTGCATTGATCACTTCTTCTCTGGGTGGGATGTTGATCATAGTGACTGGACTTATTCATACCCAGTTGACATTGGCCCAAGATCGAGACCATAAGTATGCTTTTATTGGTTCAGTTATAGTATTAGTAAGATTTTTCTAATTAGCCATTGTTTTTGTCAACCATACTGTACAGTTTTAATAGTGCTCTGTATGTTGTACACTATGCAAGGGCCTTTGATGGCAAACAGGTCCATTTTGATTTGAAAGCTCTAAATGAGGTTTGTAGCATTAACAATTGCTTATTGCCACATGTTGCCTACAATATCATAGCATGAACACCTCATTCCTGTAATGCACGCAACCTATCTGATCCTCGTGGGGAGTTGCTGTTCCAGCTCTTCATGATGGATACAAATCCAGGTTTCAAGCCAGAAGACCTTTATGAAGCACTTGGTATTCTGTAGGCAATCAACATGAGTGTTAAATTGGTTGCATGAATGTACCTCTACTCCTTGGGTTTTGTGTAGTAGCCACACAAGTAGCTAATGGGAAGAATATCTGTGGTGATATGTTGGATTCTTCTTAACTGAATCCAGTGTTTGCTATCATATTTATCACTTTTGTGTAATGAAAACCCACTGTAATGCTATATCTCAAATATGGTGTATGCTAAAGCTCCACTCTAATTGAGTTGAGTCACCATCCAACACAATGATGGAGTCTCCTGGTATATTGGACACTGATTTGGTCTGAAAAAAAACATATCTTTGTGTCTTGCCTTTGCTATTCCTTCTCCACTGATGCTATTGCTTCTCCATACCACCCTTTCTTTTTAATTAGTTCTATATGACAAGCTATTCGTTCTCCACTGATGCTTTTCCTTCTCCATACCATAGGCTATCAGTTTGGCTTATTGTCTATATTTACAATTTCAATTTTTTTGTTTTGTAAGTGAGCACTTAATAAATTATTCTGAATCACAACTTCAATTGTGATTACAAGTTTCATTTTATCAGCATCATCACTACCATGTATAGTGCTTGGTAGGTGTGTTTATATTTATGTAATTAAAAATACATCCCAACAGTGATCCTTGGTAGGTTTGGTCATCCTAGCTTTTCCTGTCAGCATTGGTAGGAGACATATCAACAGTGCTCCTTGTCTGACGCCAGTAGTAGTTGGCCTGAAGCCCTCTTCTCTCTCTCCATTTCAAATGTTTGAATTTCAAATTTCTGGGGGGAAAGAGTACAACCAAGTTAGACTGTTGCATACATATAGCCCTCTTCTTCTTCTTCTTCTCATTCACCCCAGCATATTTGAAACCACTCTCCTCCTCTGCATTCATAGCCAAACATTATGTCTGGTCTTGTGGACTCAGTGAATGTCCCTGTGTCGTGCACAACTAAAGAATCAGAGCCATCTGTTCAGTTTGGAGAGCAGGTTAGCATTCTTCCATTTTCTTTTTCGTTCTTCTGGTGTTGTCCTTGTTACATTACATTCTTCCTTTGGCTCTTAGTCCATAAATGCTATCCTTCTTTCTAGCTATCCCTATCTGGCTATCAAGCTGATGATGAGGCCCCTCTTGATGGTGATATTATTTCATACGTCTCTGAATCATTGGCTGTTAGCCTCCCTCTTGTGAGCTCTGATGATGGCGATGCTGATGGACTTCTTGAGTTCTCTACTGAGCAGGTGCAAAAGCTTATCTCATCTCATTGTCTCGTGCTAATCTTCCACAGCTAAGCTGCAGTGTCCTAGCTTCGTACCAAAACCAACCCTTTGCATTTTGTAGGATACTGAGGCTCAGTTACTTGAAGGGTCAGGGGACTCTGATGAAGCTGATGATGCTGAACAACAGTTGCTTTCCAAGATCTGGATGGTGGGGATTCAGCATCTTCAACAAGCAGCCCACCAAGGGACCTTGATGAGGAACCAGTTGTGGTTGTGAATCTGCGTCGTTCCCGTGTTGAAGTTGAAACTGAGGCTGAGAAGCATGCGCGCATGGATATTTGAAGCTTCTCTTGGTACTAGGTGTATCACATCTTTTGAATTTGACTCTGATGCATGTCTGATGATGGGTGATCAGTTTTGTGTCTTGATCCTGATCACGTGTTACTTCGATTATCATGTACCTTTAGTGCAACTCTGGTACGATTAGTCACTGGTAGTTTTTTGTGCATCATCAGCTAATGCATCTCAAAATGTAACAGTAGTGTGCTTGGAATAGAATGTGGTACCATTAGTCACTGGTATAATGTGGTGAATGGAATGTACTCAGTGTACCATTTTGCAGCACACTTCGGCTGTTTAATACAAGCTAATGTGTCTTGTGTCTTCCACACTTGTACAGTTTGAAAAAAGTACCTACTTTTCATGGCAGCACCGGAATTGACATGTGTACTGCAGTGGGCAATACTTGTATGTCACATCTTTGTATTGTTACACACCGGTCAATAGATCTGCCAACTCTGTACCTTATACACTACTATACTCCCTCATAGTCATCATCATTTCCTTCTGCCTACTTTGTTCCTCTCACTTGTCTGAGCTCCCTTCATACCTGTCAGCCTTGACATGTCAAACAGCACTCAGTTCCATATAATAGCCTGTCTTTCTCCTGCAGCACACATCCACACCTAGGCAGAGAAATATAAGACCACAAACACCCCGCTTCCTCCTCAAGCAGAACTCTTCTCAGCCCTTTGTTCTACAGAACAAGCAAGTAAGGAAGACAACATTGGAAACAAATGTGAAGGCAACTCCTGGATCTCCTTTTTTCCTGGTGAGCATAGCTACTACTTGTATTTCTTGCTCTTCCTGCTCCCTTCTCTGATTTTATTCAGATGCAATGTCTTTATACATTTGATTTTGTTCTACTTGTTGAAGCACAATGTCAGACATGGAGATGGAAAGCCTTCAAGACAATGCTCCAAATCTCGAGCTTCAGGACAGAGGAAAGGGTAAAGAACTGGAGGCACAGCATGGTTAGTACTAACTTTTATTTTTCGTTGCATGCTATGATTCGAAAAAGCATTCAGATTTAATCTGCACTTTTCATTTCAGTCGAAAGCCAAACTGAATTGGCAAACTTAGTTCATTTGTTACCCATATATAAATCTATGTTTAGCATGATCGAGCTATAAAGTTATGATATTTGCCCAGATAACCTACATATATTTATTGACTAATTATGGTGACTTGCCTTGTCACATAGTTGCATTATCCATCTAATGCTACTTGTGTTGAATGAAACTTCCATCCCCCTACCTGTTATTGTGTTGGTTTGGTTCTGTAAGATCTGATAAACCTTTGTGCATAACTATAAAATGCAGACTTATGGTTTGGTGGTTCACCATCGAAGAAGAATAGAGCAAACAATAAGAGTTTATTAAGCTTTCAACTTTCATACCAATTCCTGCCAAGTCAAAAAATGTTCGGCTTTATTAAGCTCTGACAATTATCTAGTTTATTCTCTGCGACAAGCTAGTCAACATCAGTAGACTAGTACATAAACTGATTCACAATCTTGCATGAAAACACACTAAGAGTTTAGCTGGCACAACCGCACAAGTTCAGAACAATGAATTTTATATATGATGTAATGCGTGTTATTGCTGTAATATTTTAAATATTTTCAATTGAATTTCCTTTTGAATTCACTAAGAATGATACTACTACTTTTCCAGTCACTTTAATTTACCTGGGTAACTTATTTTGCCAACCTAACACTGTAATAGTATTTTCATGTTAGGACCATGTTCCAATGAGGGTAGCAACACACATTCATGTGTCCAGGTGTTTATTCCAAACCAAAGCTTTGAGGACAGTTGTTTGGCTCTGTTAAGCCATCACGAAGACACAAGCCAAGGTGTCTATCACTATCATTCTTTTTGTAATCATAATTCTATTTATTAGTTTCCTAAGAATAATATCCTATTCACTGCAGAGACACAGGACATAGTTCCTCCTGAACCATATGGGGCAACTGATGGCAATGATTCTGTTCAAGCATTTCGGCTGAAAAAATTTGTTAGCCACCATTCAGAATATCCAATATCACCTTTCGATTTGGTTTATGGTCATGAAGATGTGCCTCGCATAAAAAAGCTTAAAGTATATCGATGGCTGACACAAGCTAACATGCCTCAGCAAACTTTGGCACGGTAATTGGTTTGTTCATTGTTTCATTTTGACTCATTCATACCTGATCCTTCTGATGTGACTTACATTTTTGACATGTGTAACTATATTTTGTCCTAAAGTCCATGGTTCCACCTCAACTACCCATGGACCATATCTATATGTGGATATGTGCTAAGGTCATGCATTTGTGTATCTGGAAGTTTCAATATTGATCTTTGTGATGCTATCATGAGGGTTTGGACTTATCTCGACAGGAAAATGTATAATGCCTATGTAAAATATGGTGAGATACACAAGCAATGGCGTCATTTTCTACCAGCTAGTTTTGCGGTAATGTTTCTGTACTTGTTTTCTAGATGGTCAGATTTATTAAGATTTAATTGTTGGATTTGAGACAGCTAACATCATTCTACCCACAACAATCTATACTATGCCAAGAAGACTATCTCCAGTCTGAAAAGATAAGGTCTAGCTTCATAGGAGATCACCTACACTACCACGTTGAGAATTGTCGGATGGTAATTGGAACAATTACAATTATTTATGCGTACCTAGGTTCTGTATGATTTATCCTCACAATATTGCCTGTATGCAGTTTATAATGCCTGTTAAATATCATGACAAGTGGAGTTGCTACTTCTGGGACATGAAGCTTAAGAAATTAATTGTCATGGACCCTTGTCGTATGAACTTAAGCTCAGTAATTGTCAGCTTGCAGCATGAGCAAGCTGTGCTTGATATTCACAAGGCTTTGATTACTTGCATTAACCATTTCTTTGATGGGTGGAGTGTTGATGAGAGTGGTTGGACATTCTGTTTCCCAACCCATCACGGACCAAGATGCCTGCAGTGAGTATTTTCCAATGTAATTTGTAAAAAGTATGTGTGCTATTCTTTCACTTTAGAACAAAATGTGATTTGTCTTTCACAATTATTTATGTAGTGCCAACAGTGGCCTGTATGCCGTACATTATGCAAGGGCATTTGATGGCGTCAACACAGTTCATTATCCGGTGAAAGATCCATGCGAGGTCATATTTGTGCTAGCTCCATATTAATAGTCTTCAGAAACTATGGGACTTTGTTGCCCTAACACTTTCAATTATATGTGCAGGCAAACTTGTCTGAGGCTCGTGCAGAGATCCTATATTGGCTATTTATGATTGCAGGGAACTGCGGGTACTATCCAGAAGACCTGTTTGAGGACCTTGGTATTTTTATTTAGGTTGTCTTGCACCAGAACATCAGATCAAGTGGAATGAAGAACAGCCATAATATATTTTGTTGTATTCGGCAGTCATCCAGTTAGTGCCAATACAAAACATCGTCGCTACCTATTTCTATTTAGGTTGTATTGGAAGTCAGTTATCCTTGCTGGTTGTTGTTCAGTAGCAATACTACTGGATACTTACCCTATCATGTCTAGATATCACTTAGCTTCCAAGGGATATTTAGTGATGCTGTCATTTTATCCTCTTGTATTAATGTTTCAGCAATGTAGTGTTTAGAGAAAGCACGATGTCATGTTTTCAGCTGAATCGTTTCCATCATCTATTGTACTGTGAACCAAGTGACATCCTGGTACTCTAGCACAATTATGTAGTCAATATGTATTCTGACTTTTTCTTCGAATTGCTACCATATTTGCAACAAAGGAGGTTATTTCCCATCTCCGCTACAATTTTTATTCAGAAGTAAAATTGCCGAAACGAAAATAAAGTTTAAATTGGGCATACGTGGAACCCAAATCGTCAGAGTCACTGAGATACTCGAAATGTTTTTTTTTTGGACTGGAGAATGACAATTTAATTGTTATGATTTCATCAGAATAGAAATTCAGAAAAAGATAAAGAGTGAGAACACATCAAGGATTACATGGAAACACTTTAATCAATTCAGAGTTGACATTCCAGAATTGTTCATACATAAGTGTCATGTGTCCATTAATACATATGTTCACCACATCACAAATGTTGCACGATTTGTTCATTACAACAGGGACTAATTAGACTTTGCATCATGAGCACTAAAAATGTTCTTACACATTTCCACACTCAGATACAATCCAAAATTACACAAAAGATTGAGGAGCACTATATGCCAGGCAGGTAGGTTCCTAACAGTAACTGCTTAGTCTGAATCAGATTCCGATGCCTTGTCTTCTTCGTCATTAGCCGCTTTCTTCCCGCAAGTCCTCCTATCATGACCAGACTTCTTGCAATTTTTACAGTGCCGAGTTATAGTCGTTAGTCCAGTCTTTCTAGCCGCTCTCTTGGTCTTGTTCTTCTTTTCAATTATGTCACCCAGTGAATGAAA
Source organism: Alloteropsis angusta (assembly GCA_037127165.1). NCBI lineage: Eukaryota > Viridiplantae > Streptophyta > Magnoliopsida > Poales > Poaceae > Alloteropsis > Alloteropsis angusta. The sequence continues at coordinate 6,610 of JAZFNS010073703.1, read as the reverse complement.
ACGTAGTGTCCTTGGTCTTCCCTTGATTGGTGGCTTTGGTGGTGCTTTTATTTTCATCACCTCATCATCACTCATCCCTGCACAAGACCCTGATGCGCCATATCTGTTTGCAGATATAGCTTCAGTGTCTGAATAGCCTTCCCTATCACTTGCAACTGCCGTATTCTCCATCTGTTGATTTCCCCCATTCTGTTGCTGTGCTATATATTTATCAATTTCCTTCTCAGCTAACATAAGGTACTTCATCCCAATGTTATAGGTCTCGAAGTCATAGTTGCCTTTCCTAGCTATTTCAAGTGACTTCCCATATATACGGCTTTGCTGTAGTATCTTAGTGTAATCTGAATCTGCACTATACTTATGAACCCTCTGATTCAAAGGCACCATGTCACGTGCACTACGTGTCCACCTTTCTACAATGTGAGCTGCTGGAATTTGTGCCACACCAATATGGATAAAAACCTACAAATGAAGTACAGATAAGTCCTCACAGACTACTAAGATGGAAACTGATATTTTGGGACAACACAAGGTAATTGATCTTTGATATTACATAGATATTACATTGATCATATCCAAGCTGGAAAATTAGACAGTTCTTACCAATTACTCAATAATCTAACTTCTGTAAGGTATGCCCATACATAATACCATAATATGACTATCATGGCAATCATGTCAGGTTCATGAAAGAAAATTATTTTCTATTAGGCTATGTAACTAGTGACCAAACCTACTGACATAAGGCAATACTAGTTAGGATTGCGGAGCAGCCTAGTTAGGAGCAGGGACAACTGTAACATGTATAAACTTGATGTGTAGTCATTTTCTGCGCAGAATAGCTAGCTATTCTCAAGCATACACGTGCATCACGCTGGCTGTGCAAATTTCATTCCAAACTATCTAGCTACATTTGCATATTCAATTCCAGGAAATTTGATGTCGTACTTTATCAAAACAACATATAACATTATATGTGGTTCAGATGTACGTACCCTTAAAATTTGGCAGCATGGTAGGCCAACATGCTCACTGAGACCACAATCACAAATATATTTTTCACCATCATTTGTACTTTTGACTTGGAACTGGGATCTCTTATAGCGTTCCACAATATCAGGGCGGACATGTCTCACCGTGAACTCACAGGAATTATCATCTTGAAAGACAGCATAGCTGTGTGTTTTGTCCATCTCCTGGCTAAATATCTCATACACCTTACTTGTGTATACTTCCATTGCGTGCCTTTCAACAGGCCAGAGCCTCTTCTTGACACGCACATTCTTTAAAAAACACACTAGTTAGTAGTGTAAAGCAAAATCTAAGAATATATGTAGCAGTCAGATTTTTCCTTACCTGCTTTGTTTCATGCTCTGCTGCCTGTTCAGCAGCATAGCGAATGTACAGTAGCTTGTTTAGGTTCTCCACAAACCTATTCATTGAAGAGTTTCTTGGCACAACATTTTTTAACATGCTGTTTGCACTTTCAGATCTCTGGGTGCTTGTCATGCCAGCACAAAACTTTCCTTTGTTATAACATTTTGCCCATTTTTTCCGCTTGTCATACGCCCTCACCATGAATGGGTGCTTTGTCAATTTGTAACTTTTAAGAAGTTGCTTCCATGCAGCTTTGAATTCACTCACTGTTAACATTTTAGTGATAACCTTGTGGAACTCATCACGGAATGTTCCATTCTTTCTGTATATTGGGCCAAGCTCTATTCTTGCATCTTTGAATACATGCCACTTGCACCAGAGGTGAGTTGTGTCCGGCATGACTTCTTTAATTGCAATTTCCATAGCCCTGCAGTGATCTGTGTCAAAGGTGATAAAAATGCTTAGGTCATGAAATGCTATAATGTAATAGTAAAAAACTGCAGGAAGTAAACAAAAGGGAACAAATTACCTGTTAGTATAGTTTGTGGATGCACGCCACCCATTAGTGTTAGAAACTCTCTGAATAACCATTTGAAGCTTGCAGCTTTTTCATCGCGCATGAACACACCTCCAAGTATTGTGCTCTGGAAATGGTTATTCACTCCAACAAAAAGCCCAAAAGGCATCTTGTACAGGTTTGTTGAATATGTGGTGTCAAATGTGACAACATCCCCAAAGCAACTATAGTCACTGCGACTTTTTCCATTTGCCCAAATCAATGTTTTGATCTGATCTTTATCATCAAGGTCAACACTAAATTGGAACCCTGGGTCTTCATTTCTCATCTTTCTGAATAGCTCCAATGTCTTCTTTATGTCATCATCTCTCTGCTCCCTTGCTATCTGTGCACAAATGGTCCGCAGCGACCTCCTTGTGAAAGGTATGTTTTCCATGCTTCCGAATAAGCTACCCATGATGCAATGAAGTTTGCTGAGTGTAATATTGTTCTCACGTAGGTATTTGACCATATCTCTCACTGGCTGCTCTATCTTCTTGTGTGAATTCCATTCTCTTTTTTCTGCATCTGTTGTTGAAAATTCATGGTTGTGTTCCTTCACATATGTTGAAATAAACCAACCGTCATCTTCTGTTCGATGGAGCCTAATCATTGCCTTGCAGTTACATCCTTTTGTCTTGCTCTTGGTCCTTTTGTCAAACCCCTGCTTATCCAAAACATATTATAAGTTTAAAAATGCTTCATCAGATTTAGTGTTGTTGAAACAATGTGATACATTTATAGCTGTGTCTATTTACCTGTCTTTGACAAACAACCTCTCTCATCGTTTGGTACCCATCATTGTTTCTGTCCCAGTTTCCCTTTTTAGTACCAAAACCGACTTCCCAGGAATGCAGGTTGTAGAACTCAATTGCTTCGGCTTCTGAATCAAACACTAAACCAACAGATGGCTCAAAAATGTACTTTGGTTTGTCTTCTGCTTTAGCTTCACAATACTTCCTCATTGCTCTTTCAGCTGTTCCCATGCCACATGGTTTGCGATATCCAGGACGCTCAGCCCCATTTTTGATCCTTCTCCTAGGAAAATGTTAGAAGAAAACAGCTAGTCAGAATTGACAAATTGGACATGCATATCTACGGTACTTGACTAGTACAGGATAAACACTAACCTTTTTTTTCCATCCTCCCACATTACTTCCTTCTCCATTTCCAGTGGTTTGTCCAGCGTCACCAGCATTGTTGGCTGCTGTATACTGACCACTGGGATTACTGGTTTGCCTAGAACTACTTTTCTCCCCAACTTTAACAAGTTCACCTGTTGAGTAAAATATCTCCCAATCTATCTGTTCCAATTCCTTTTCACTAGGCATCTTGCTTCTATCACCTAAGCCTAGTGTATCTTCACAATCTGTGTTGTCACCAGCAGTTTCTATGTATGTGCCTTCGGATGATTCCCCATCACTCTCTAGCATAGATTCATCACTTCCTGACATAGACTCTTCACTTTGCATGTAGCCACTATCTACATACTCTCGATACATGGCATCATCAGTGCTGCCTTCAGATAAATTAGTATCATGAAAACTTCCATCCCCTGACCCTGTTACAAATTCATCTCTAGGATATGTTTCTGGCTCTTGATTTTGTGTTTCGATGATACTGGTAGGCACATTACCAAATGTCATCTGATACACCAGTTGTTGCAATGAACAACCTATACCTATCAGTTGTAATACAACATATGCATTCAATCATTAGTTTTGACAATGCAACCACAACACTAAAAACTTTTACCAGGTAAATATATAGAATACAGAAGCAAGCACTACTTCATATTAGACCTTGAGTGTTTTTAGTACATCATCATACAATAATGTCAAGAAGCATACAGATCCTTTTTTAACAACTTGGCAGTCAGACAGTATTACCAAACAATTTTTCTCTCAGATCAAATTATTTGGGTATGGTTTCTTTGTTTAGTCAGACCTTACATGTCAACTATCCTGTGGTCTGCACATATATACAACATTTCGATTTTCTTGTTATTCCATTAGAATCACATGTGACTACAGTTCAACAATTAAAACACTGTGACTATGCATTTGACAAGTTGGCATTAGTGTTCCACTCAAAAATATGATTGCTGGTACATTTGTGCTTACCTTGCAAACTGTTAAATGTTGTGTCTGAAGACATCTCCGCACAATCAAATACTGAACTACATCCAGACGAAATGGGTCTTGCAGTTGATATATTCTGAATCGGCAAAACATCACTGCACTGCATGTTGAAAAGTATTTTAGGTGCTTACTCCATGGGTTGAACATAACACACATAGCAGCAAAGATGAGAACTATTCTTACCTGTACTCCATGTGGATTCCACGACGGTCCGGCAGCCTTCCCGTGCTCAGCGTGCTGCTCGTCTCGTTGACTGCAATCGGTTTGAATCTAAGTCGCGGCGGCAATGGCGGCCATCGGCGGCGCTTGAGACACAGTCGTCGCCTCTTCGCTGTTCTTGTACGTACCTTCAGCTCGCCAAACGACCGGCACATTGGAGGTGCACATAAGCCTCGTCGCCGCCGCCTCCATTGCCGCGGCACCAAGATCTCGCAGACGCCCCTCGGCAATGGTCGGCATCTGCGACACTTCATACATGGCGGTCGCCTCTGTGATGCTATTGCTCCTCCCTTGATCCCGCGACACCACCGCCGAACTGGAGCTGGAGAGAGGCCTCACACCCGTCGCCTCCATTGCCGGCGCAGCGAGCTCTCGGAAACTGGCTAAAAGTCCCAGGCATGAATGATGGACACCGCGGAAATCTGCAAAAGGAAGCTTTTTGCATTTCCAATCTTGCCCTCCAGTACACAGCCCCACACCTGCCCGTCGTGCTCTTTAACTATTCCACTGGTTCCCTTAGCTTGCACGTATCTTGACGCAGGGGAGTGTTCCAACGGTGTGGATACACCTGGTGGCCACAATGGCATGCGAAAAATCCACTCTCCTCTAGATATGTACACCATGAGAAGCATTGCTCCAACCTGCATGTCTTTCAACCATGTATGAGGGCAAATTTATAACCGACTATAGCAAAAAAAAAAAAACTTAGGACATGGTAACTGAACCTAAGCTAGTTCCACTGAACTGACTACAAGAAAATTCAGAGAACAAAGCAGTTTTCAAATAGGGAAATAGCCTCTCAAAATTCAAATTTGTTTTGCCTAATTTGGTTTATGGCTCTCAAAATTTAGATGAGACCAATTCAATCGTGATGATGAATCATCTAGCGGTGACGCACTACTACCATTGCTCTCAACGAGTGGTTTCGTATGCTAACCTCGAGTTCTACCATAAGTCGCTACAAAAAAGATTTATAACTTGCACTTAGTACATTAACAGATTTGAGTATAAGTAAGAAGTGCAGATCCAATAGGTTACACCAATTCGTCCTAGAAGGCCTTCATGCCTAAGCCATCCTTTGTATGTCTGTTTGATGCCTGAACCCATCGTGTAGTTCTACAAGTTACCAATAGTGTATTATATGAGTTAAGAACAATTATAGGTACATGTGGATAGTGTAGTCTAAACATCATATATACCAGTTGTGTTGCCCACTGAATTTAGCCAAACTTTGTATCCNNAACTAAATCGAATGCATCACATATGTGTGCCAGGATCCGTTTATTCACACATACCCTGACTTCATTAGTGAGCAATATCAAAAGACAGTGTAAAAAAAAGAGAGTAAAATC
>JAZFNS010017507.1:7408-19750 GCA_037127165.1 Alloteropsis angusta | reverse complement strand
AGGGATTCCCCCAATTAAGCCGTTGGGCTTAATTGGGGGATTAGAGATCAAAACTTTCCAACAGTGGATACCTCAGAGGTGCTACATCTGGAGCACTAGGACGAACCGCACGTGCAGGACCAGACGGACCTAAGCAACTGCACGGCACTGCCACCTCGACGCGCTCTTCTACTTCGACACGGTTCCGCTGCACTGTGCGTCTAGTGGTAACGACCTGTGATATATAACTACATTTGTTCCTATTTTCAAGGTAAACGATTTTGAATTGTGCTAGCGTATCCTCCCCGAATCCCTACATAGCCATTAGATGAGGACCCTACGATCTTGATTGGAGTTCTCATTGTTTACACACAAAATTGGTTATCATAGGATACCTTAAAAAAAAAACAACCCCTCCGCAAATATGACTGCTGACGGCCCCACAGCAGGCCAACGTTGTGGCAAGTTTCAAATTAAATTCAAAGCGATACTCTTTTCTTTATTAGGAGTTACAGAATCAAGCAAAATAAAAATGTAAACCTATCGCTTTTTTAACGATATCGATGGATCACGGGTCTAGACGGCAGTTCTGTGTCCATATTGTTGGCTACCTTGCAATGTACACAGGTAAGGACGATGCTATCAGCGTCAATGAACGGACGTTTCGTCCTTTCTAAGAAAACAATTTGTCAGCTGTTTAAGGGACATAGTAGAACACAGGACTTGTGATAGGAAAGTTTGAATTCAAAACAAGGCCAGGGGTGTTTAAATAAGTGAAGTGTGTGAAGTTTGTTGGGACAGATTCTATTGGAAAGCGTGTTCTGTGAAAGAGATTTTGTTTGGATAGTGTGAAGTTTGGAAGTTTATTAGGGAAGTTTGGTAGTGTGAAGTTTTTGTCCAGGAGAAGCTTTTGCCTTTTTGCCGGCTTCTATAGAATGCCTGTTTTGAGGGGTACCGCATGTATAAGACATATTCTTGATTCTTAAACCAATAAAAATAGGTTTTGAAGCTCTTCAAGCAGCTCATAGAAATCAGCTATTGAAAAGAAATAGTCCAAAGAAACATGCCCTGGCCACCCTATTGTTAGCATCCCAGCAATACCTTTCCTCAATCAATGGCGCGGACCCAGCTAATAAATTTCAAAACCACATGCAACAACCATTGTCGCAGCCTTCAATAGTACTCGACTGAGAAGCTTTGCTGCAGCCTCCATTCTCTGAATTTGGCAGAGTGACGAACAAAATAGGTGCTCAAAACTCACAGTCAGAGGCTGCAATGGAAAGATCAGATGAGGAGAGGCCCCTCCTTCATCTCCAACCTCCTCATCAGGTAAATCTATGTCTTCTATTGCATAGCTAGTACTATGTTTCCATGATGGCCTCAGACAGTTGGCTTTAGATAATCGCCAATTTTGTTGACTCAGAACTCAACTGCAAACTGAATCTTTTTGTGCTGTGATGCAGGTTGCAGGTTCGGAATACACAAGAGACGGATCAGTTGATATCCACAAACAGCCTGCTCTCAAGCACAACACGGGGAAATGGAGGGCATGCTTCCTCATCTTAGGTACCAGAGCGCAGCAGCCCTCCTTGTCTTCTCTTCTCTTATCTGCAATTTTTCTTAACAGCATCTACTTACCTGCTTGAACATCACGCTAGCTGTTGAGTTCAGTGAGTGCCTGGCCTTCTTCGCAATCTCGACGAATCTAGTGACCTACCTCACCACTGTTCTCCATGAAAGCAAAGTCGCTGCAGCGAGAAATGTTTCCGCCTGGATCGGAGCTTGCTTCTTCACTCCACTATTTGGTGCTTTCATTGCAGACACTTACTTGGGGAGATACTGGACGATTATTGTTTTCCTCCCAGTTTACATCCTTGTAAGTTCAAAGCAGTCAAAGCAAAATTTGTTGCAACCTCTCTTGCCTGCAACACTGAACTGAATAGCCTTCTATTTTGTCAGGCTATGGTCGTTCTAATAGNTCTCTGCATCCATTCCTAATTTTGCCATGTCTCCCAACCATGGTGGTAATGTTCATCGAGTAGTAGTTTACCTTGGATTCTACCTTGCTGCCATTGGGAGCGGTGGCGTCAAGCCCTGTACGTCAACCTTTGGGGCCGACCAATTTGACATCAATGACCCAGAAGAGCTGGGGAAGAAGGGCTCCTTTTTCAACTGGTACTACTTCTTGATCAGCACCAGCTCCCTGCTGNTCTGGCACAGTTATTGTTTGGCTGCAGGACAATGTTGGGTGGGCAATCAGCTACGTGATCCCAACAGTAATCATGCTCATCTGTTTCTCTGTATTTTTAGTTGGCTCAAGGGTATACAGGTTTAGAAAAATGGGAGTAAGCCCTCTCACCAGCATATTTCGAGTGGTTATTGCAGCTGTCAGGAAGTGCCATATGAAATTACCGGATGATAGCTCGCTTCTGTATGAGCTCACCAATTCGCCTTCTGCAACAGATACATCTCAGAAAATCAAGCATACCAATGAATTCAGGTATATTCAGAATTAACCCCTACTAGCAGTGAACAAAAGAAATTTTGTGTCTGAAAATCAGTTTTGTTCTGTTTTTGAATAATAACCTTATTATCTTGCAACAAGTACAGTGCTGATTGAATTGAAAAAATATAAAGTTGACACATAATAAGTTACCTGTTCTTCAGGTTCTTTGACAAGGCTGCTATTGTACCGGCGCCATCGGACAATGAAATCAGGGCGGCAGTGAGCTCATGGAGTCTATGTACAGTGACACAAGTCGAGGAGCTGAAGATGCTGCTGCGGATGTGCCCCATCTGGGCGTCGTTCCTCATCTTTTACGCAGTCAACTCGCAGATAGCATCGACATTGGTTGAGCAGGGCATGTTCATGGACAACCGTGTTGGCTCGTTCGCCATCCCACCCGCATCCATGTCCATCATCGGCGTGCTCAGTTTCCTCATTTGGGTCCCCATCTACGAAAATGTACTGGTGCCGCTTGCACGGCGTTTCACCGGCAAGGAAAAGGGCTTCTCCCAGACACAGCGCCTTGGAATTGGCCAAGCACTGTCCATGCTCACCATGGTGTACGCGGCATCGCTGGAAATGAGGAGGCTGGCCATCGCGGAAGCCATGGGCCTGACTAATCAGAATGCACCTGTGCCAATGAGCATCCTGTGGCAGGTGCCACTTCTTTTGGTGAACGGCGCATCCAACGTCTTTGGCAGCATCGCCGTGTCCGAGTTCTTCTATGACCACTCCCCAGAGACTATGAAAAGCATGTGCGCAGCGCTTGGGCAGCTGGCAATTGCGTCCGGGTCTTACATCAACTCACTTCTGCTCGGTGTCGTCGCAACGGCCACAACACGCGGTGGGGCACCCGGGTGGATTCCAGACAACCTAAATGAAGGCCACCTGGACTATTTCTTCTGGATGCTGGCTATTCTTAGCTCGCTGAATTTGGCACTGTTTGTTCGTTACTCAATGAGACAGAGAGGGGAAGAAAAGTTGTTGACCCAAAAGGTTTTGTCCTAGTGCTTTACAATTCCGATACATGGTGAGCACAAGCATCTCAGAGCTGAAAAAAAAGCCCACCTGTGCTTGTACATAGGTCATATGGACATATGGTAATTTTGCCGAGATTTATCCTAATTAATATAAGGAAGCAGATACAACCAAGATAATGTTATAATAGTCAATACAAGAAAATATAACCAAGAATTGTGGTCTTGCTGCAGTTTGTAGTCCTTGGTCTTTGGTCTTACTGCAGGTTGTTGTGGCAGACCAGCAATAGTGGTCTTGCATCCTATCTAAGGACAACATCTTAGACCAGAGGACAGCATAATAGGACGACATCTTAAGAGCATCTTAGACTAGAGGACAGCATCTAGAGGATAGCATATTAGGACAACAACTTAGAAAAAACTTAGACTAGCTTCTAGGCATATGCTAGCTGCCTAGGCAGTTGTAAATATATATCCCCAACCTCTTGGGTTGGCATGATATTGTGAGAATAAAAATTAAAAAATTGTCCCAACTCTTCTAGTGTTAGAGCCATTTTATCGTGTAGCTTAGACATCTCCTGCTCATTCCTTCCCAAGCTTCCCCGAGCCCTCAGCTGGCAGCAAGAACACTTGCTGCCCCTACCGATCCCCCTTCCCCTAAGCAGCAAGAACACTTGCTGCCCCTACTGACCCCCTTCCCCTACGCAGATGAGCAGCAGCTCGTCGCTGGCCACATCTTCGCCTCGCAGTAGCCCCGCAGTGGGGCGCCATGTCCGCAGGATAGTCTCAGCGCTGTCACCTCGAGCGTGTGGCGCTTGCAGGAGGCCGAGCTCGCGGCGGCAGGCTGCTGCGACGGCGGCGAGGGCGCTAGGCTAGCAGTGGCGGAACTGGCAGCAGCGAAAGCGGAAGTGGAAGCAGCAGCGGCGGCAGATGCGCCGTGTGCGGCGGCAGTGGAGTTCGAGGCTCTACATGGCAGTAGCATCAGCAGCTCTGCCTCTGCTGACGGCGGAGTCGGCGGAACACTAACATAGATCAAGCTAGCGAGGGATGCATAGCGAGAGTGGGCAACATAGTGGGTAGCCGCACCCCCACGGGCATGGTGGCGGTAACCCAGACGGGCGTGAACGTGCCAGCGGTGCTCCGAGCGAGGACGCGCGCGGTAGCCACGCTCTCGGTGGCAGCGGCCTGGTTGACGGAGGTTGCAACCCTTACAGCTAGCGCGGCTCTCGCTTCCTGGATGACCGTGCTCCCGGTGGCGGAGGTCAGGTCAACGGATATCGCGGCTTACAGAGGCAGCACGGCTCTCCCTCCCCGGACCGGCACCACGACTACCTTAGGTTCCAGCTGTTGTCCGAGAGGTCGGTCCGGCGGCAGGTGGACTACCCTCACCAAGGCTAACTACGTCGAGTAGGCCACGGTGATGAGGGTGAGGCTCCAGGTGCACACATGTGGGAGGCAGTTCAGTACGGCGACGGCGACTACGACGAGGATCGACGGGCGTTGGATGCCCTCATTGCCGTAGTCTCGCCCGAGATGCAGTTCACGCTTTCCAAGTAGCGACTTCAAAGGAGGCCTGGGATGCCGTCGTTGTGGCGCACATCGGCAGCGCCCGCGCCCGCAAGTCCACATTGCAGACACTTCGCAGGGAATGGGAGAACCTAGCCTTCAAGCCACGTGAGGACGTCGATGACTTTGCTCTTCGTCTCAACACTCTACTGCAGAAGATGGTGCAGTACGATGATGACACCTACAAAGAGGAGAGAGTTGTCAAGAAGCTCTTCCATTGCGTCCTTGAGAAGTACAAGCAGATCGCTAGCTCGATCGAGTCTCTACTGGACCTCACCCCGATGTCGATCGATGAGGTGATAGGTTGCCTTAAGGTCGTCGACAGCGATGAGCCACAGCATCACTTAGGGTCTATCACCATTGGCGGGAACCTCCATTGGTCGTCCTGTCAGGGTGATGGGAGGAAGGGGGATCCTTCCTCCTTGACAGGCGGCTACAAGCGTGGTAAGCCGCGCAAGGCGCGTGGAGGCACCCAAGTCAGGGCGTGAGGACGTGCCGAGGGTGACACCCGCAGAGGCACCCAGGGAGGCGCCGCCGGTAGGCCCAAGCCGACACGAGACAAGGTCTGCCACAACTATGGCAGGCATGGCCATTGGGCCAAGGACTATGGATAGCCACGACATGGTTAGGTNGAGGAGGAGGAGCCATCTCTACTCCTAGCACACGCAAGCATTGAGCTACCTCTAGCGGCATCAGCTGCAGCGGTTTCCTCCATCTTAACGAGTCAAGGGCACATGCCTTCCTCAGCGACGGCTCCAGCATCAGCAAGACTGACGGGTGGTGGCTCGACACCGGCGCCACCCATCACATGACCAGGTGGCAAGATTTCTTCACCGAGCTTGACTCTAGCGTCCAAGGCTCTGTCAAGTTTGGGGCGCCTTCGGCGTGGAGATCAAGGGCGTCGGCTCTGTCATCTTCACCACCGAGTGCAATGAGCACAAACTACTCACCGGAGTCTACTACATCCCCACGTTGAGGAACTCTATAATCAGATTGGGATAGCTGGATGAGAATGGTCCACGCGTGGAGACCAAGGATGGAGTCATGAGGATTTGGGATCGCCATCGTCGCCTCCTTGCCAAGGTAACGAGAGGAACAAATTGACTCTACGTCCTTCACATGTAGGTGGCACAACCCATATTTCTCAGCTCGTTGGGAAGACGAGGCGTGGCAGTGGAACGAGCGCTTCGGGCACCTTCACTTTGAGGCCCTGAAGCGGCTTAGTGCCAAGGAGACGGTGCAAGGCCTGCCGAGCCTTGACCACGTGGAGCAGTTCTACAACGTCTGCATGTTGATGACGCAGAGGAGGCTCCCCTTTCCCCATTTGACGAGCTTCCAAGCCAAGGAGCAGCTTGAGCTCGCACACGGGGACTTGTGTGGCCCGGTGCACAGGCCACACTAGGAGGACGACGCTACTTCTTGCTGCTCATCGATGGCCTCTCCTGCTACATGTGGGTGATGGTCCTCGTCGGCAAGAGAGAGGTTGCGGACGCCATCAGGCGCGCAGAGGTTGCTGCGGAGGCGGAGTGTAGCCACAAGCTGTGCGTGCTGCACACTAACAACGGCGGCGAATTCATGGCAGCTGAATTCATGTTGTACTACGCTGATGAGGGCATTCAACGACACTACTGCGCGCCGTACAGCGTGCAGCAGAACAGCGTCGTCGAGCGGCGCAACCAGACGGTTGTGGGGATGGCTCAGGCCCTCCTCAAGCTGAGGCGGATGCCGGTTGTCTTCTGGGGAGAGGCGATGGTGACCGCTGTCTACATCCTCAACCACTCGCCCACCAAGGTTCTCAACGGCAGGATGTCGTACGAGGCTTGGCATGGGTGCAAGACGACGGTCTCCCACCTGTGGGTCTTCTGCTGCTCGCGTTCGCCAAGGAGCTTGGCCACATCAGCAGGCTTGATGACAGGAGTACTCTAGGAGTGTTCATCGGCTACACGGAGGGCTTGAAGGCCTACCGCATTCTCGACCCGGAGACACAGCGTTTGCGCACGGCACGTGACGTGGTGTTAAACGAAGGGCGAGGATGGGCATGGGACAAGGCGGTGGACGACGACTCGACTCCGATGTACCACGACTTCACCATCGAGTACGCCCACTTTGAGGGATCTGGGGGAGTAGGCAGTTCCTCTTCACCAAGCATGCCTACCCCAGTCCCGGATCCTCCACCGACTCCGACGCCCGCTACTCCGACAGCGCCATGCTCTCCAGCAACAACCCCGACTGCGACACGTGCTTCGCCGACGCCACCACAACTGGTGACCCCACGCACTCCAGCACCGACAACCACCTCTCCAGGCCTGCCTACTCCAACAACTGCTTGTGTTGAGCACAACCCGAAGGAGTTCGCTATGCCGCTCTCTCATGACATGGAGCGCATCGACGAGTACCATGATGGTGAGCCGTTGTGGTATCGTACGATGGAGGACCTTCTAGGCGACCAGCTGGTGCCAGGATCGGCGCCTTACGACCTAGAGGTGTAGTTGCACCTTGTGTGCGACGACGACGAGCCTCGGTCTCTCGCCGAGACAGAGAGAGACGCGATATGGCGTGCCGCGGTGCAGTCTGAGATGGCAGCAGTTGAGAAGAACCTCACTTGGGAGCTTGCTGACCTCCCTCGTGCTCACCGCGTGACCACCCTTATGTGGGTGTTCAAGCTAAAGAGGGATGAAGCTGGTGCCATCGTCAACCACAAGGCTCGCTTGGTGGCCCGCGGCTTCTGCAGCAGGAGGGGATCAACTTCGACGATGCCTTCGCTCCCATGGCATGGATGGAGTCCGTGCGACTCCTCCTTACACTACCTTCCTAGGAAGGTTGGCGCGTCCATCACATGGACGTCAAGTCGACGTTTCTTAATGGTGACTTTAAGGAGGACGTCTAAGTGCACCAGCCGCCAGGATTTGCGATCCCCGGCAAGGAGGGCAAGGTGCTCCGTCCGCGCAAGGCCTTTTGTGGCTTGCGGCAGGCACGGAGCGCGTGGAATGCCAAGTTTGATTCCATGCTCAAGGGAATGGGCTTCATGCAAAGCCCGCACGAGACGACCATCTACCGGCTGGGCAAGGGAACGCCCTTCTGGTGGGTGTCTACGTCGACGACTTGGTGATCACCGACACCGAGGATGTGGAGGTGGTGGCGTTCAAGGAAAAGATGAAGGCTACTTTCTAAATGAGTGACTTGGTGCCCCTCTCCTTCTACCTAAGGGATCGAGGTACACCAGGACGACTCGGGGATCACACTTCGCCAGACTGCCTATGCCAAGCGTGTCATTGAGCTGGCCGGGCTCACGGACTAAAACCTAGCTCTCACTATGATGGAGGAGAGGCTGAAGCCGAGCCGTGATAGCATGGCGGGTGAGGTGGACGCTACATAGTACCGGCGTCTTGTGGGGAGCCTTCGCTACCTCGCTCACACACGGCCGGACTTGGTATTCTCTGTTGGCTACGTTTGGCGGTTCATGCAGCGACCGACGATGGAGCACCAGCAGGCTGTGAAGAGAATCATCTGCTACGTCGCGGGGACTCTCGACCACGCTCTCTACTACCCGAGGTGCCCTGGAGAGGCACACTTCGTCGGGTACATCGACAGCGACCACGCNGCGGGATTCTCTTCTTCCTCGGCAAGTGCCTCGTTAGCTGGCAGTCGGTCAAGCAGCAGGTGGTTTCCCTGTCCAGCTGCCAGGCCGAGTACATAGCGGCATCCACCGCTTCAACTCAGGTGCTCTGGCTTGCTTGACTGCTTGGTGATCTCCTTGGCAGAGACACTAGAGTGGTGGAGCTCAGAGTGCATAGCAAGTCCGCTCTGGCCGTGGCCAAGAACCCCGTTTTTCATGAACGAAGCAAGCTTATCCGGGTGAGGTACCACTTCATCCGAGGCTGCCTAGAGGAAGGGAGCATCAAGACGAGCTACATCAACACCAAGGACCAGCTTGCAGACCCGCTCACCAAGCCCCTTGGGAGGATCAAGTTTCTTGAGGTTTGCTCCAGGACCGGAATGGTCCAAACTTCCCACAAGACAACGCAGAAGACTTAGGGGGAAAAGACGATGCCTAAGACTTAGGGGAGAATGATGGATAACTCTTGCTGCAGTTTGTAGTCCTTGGTCTTTGGTCTTTGGTCTTGCCACAGGTTGTTGTGGCAAACCAGCAATGGTGGTCTTGCTGCCTATCTAAGGAGAGCATCTTAGACTAGAGGACACCATAATAGGACATCATCTTAGGATCATCTTAGACTAGAGGACAACATCTAGAGGACATCATATTAGGACAGCATCTTAGACTAGCATCTCGGCATATGCTAGGCTGCCTAGGCATGGCATTGTGAGAAGAAAACCAGAAAATTGTCACAACTCTCCTAGTGTCATCCTCTCGATGAAAGTATTAGTCCAGCTAGTAACAATGTAAGAAAATATAACCAGGAATTGTATGTTGTGCACCATGTGATATCATAAGAATCCGACCAGGTTTTGAGTTTACCTACAAATTAAGAGGAAAAAGAGGTGGACACTAAAATATTCATAGGTCTACCGTTTCTATAATGAATTATTGCGCATGATATGTCTTCGTCAAACAGGATGCAGTGGAAGCCATCACGCCTGTATGTCTGGCCACCGCAAAAAAAACAAAGAAATATTTTTTTTTTGAAAAAAAACTGCACAGCAAACTTGAGGAGAGATGAATGCACATACATACGAGAGTAGAGGAGCTCCAGGGTGTAGAACGGCGGCCGTCGCCAGATGGTTGGTAGAGACCTCCTCGAAGCTGATCAGACCCGACGGATGAAAGGGCCTGCGATCATGGAGCAGCAAAATTGGCATCCAGCTACTGGCGATGTGTGTAAGCTGCTCTTTCACGTTCAGGTGCAGCTGCAGGGCGTGGTGGTAGTCCCTCCATGGGCCCAGTACTCGCGGTGGTGTGGCCGGACGACCATCACGCGATCACGCAGGTCTGCAGCACATCTGGTCATCTGGATGACCTTCTTCTGGATCGACGCCGAGGACAGTGTGACACCGCCGCTGCCGAGGTCACCGCCCTCCACCAGCGTAGCGACGTCGGGATTGCCTCCTTGGCCCAGTTTGCCGCCGCCATTGCTTCTGCCCATACATCATGTGGCCAGCTCCACTGCCGTGGACGAGGGCTACGAGCCCGAGAAATTACCTGGATCGGAATATGTACATGCAACGGACTCAGATGCAATGTCGTTGTCCATTTACCTGGATCGGAAAATGTACATAGCCCAAGAAATTCGATTGATGATTGGCACAAGGAAACCGTTCGAAAAAAATGAAACCCACGGTGAGTAATTGAATTTCGCATAGTGATTGATACGGGCAGGGGGTGAAAGAAGGCGAAACAGGAAATAAATAAACAAAATGGGGGAGGAGAGGAGGAGATCGAGGAGAGTCGACATCGACGACGCCCCAATCTCCGGGAAATGCCGCTGCCGCCAGAAGATGTTGAGGCCAATGGCTCCGGCGAGGCCTCTCCAGTGAGGGGCGCACCGCCCGATGAGCTCGCTGCACACGCGAATCCACCGTGTAGGAAATCCAAGATCAAGAAGACGACGAAGCCGGTCAAGAGGCCCCCACCGCCATCCCAGGAGGATAAGGTGGAGGACTCCGGCGACCGATCGCTCGCGACGGCCAAAAGCACACTGCCGCATCTTCTGCGCGCAGGATCGTCACGTCCCCAGACCACTCCTCGTCTCCAGCACAGAAGGGGACCAAGGTGAACACTACGCTACTGCAGGAGGAGAAGTGTGCAGCAGCTGCTGATCTCGGCAGACCGTGGCCTGCACTGCTGTGCCCACCGAAAAGGGCAATTACAAAAGAAGAAGANAAAAGAAGCTCCTGAAGTTGTCGGCAAAACCACCTCAGACAGCGCGAGGCATCTCGAGTTCGTCTCGGTTTCTACCGCGGCAACAATATATGGCCCCCACGATCAGATCGGAGGAGCTTGACACGGTCTCGATCTCCGTCCCATTCTACCTGTTCTTCCGTCGGATCAATACAGAATCCACACCTAGAGGAGGAAATCAACAAGATGTTTCAAACTATGATANAAGACTTGCTTGCTGGCAGGAGACCTCCCGGGATTAACTTTAGCATTGAAGAGTATTTGTGGGAGAAAATAAGAAACATATCTGAAAGTCCCCAAAAGCTCGTGGTTTTTCACCTTATATCATGTACATGATTAAGAAAACAATTGACAAGAAATTCATGAAGGACACAAAGCATGATGCATTGAGGGTAAAACCACCCAAGAAGGTCTCAGTCCCATCCCCAGATCAGCAGTAGAGACAGGGCAGTGAGCAGTAGCAGCATCATCCTCCTTTCCCTGCCCAGCCAGGAACCGATTTTTCTGGTTTTGGGAAACCAACAAACCGGTTTGGGGCAGACTAGCTGAAGTCATCCTCTTCTCGTGCTACTGAGAAGCCATCGGCCCCCATTCGTCGTTTATTCAGCTTCTTCACTGGTATTTGCAAGAATCAAAGGGATATCTTGGTTGAGCGGCAGAGGGTGAAGAGAGACTAAGAAAAATAGGGATACGATGAAGAGAATGTACAATGCTCAAAACATTGATCCTCCTATATCACCTGTCTCTCCTGAGCATGATGAGCCAAAGATTCCCTCGCTTGATGATATGGTCACTAACTATCAGTCTAAAGCGTTCTTTGAGCCATATCAGCACCTCTACGGGTTTCAACCATATCAGCTACCGCCACCTCCATCTGCACCAGGCATGAGTGGTATGGAGTTCCCTGTAGCTTCATCTTCAGCAGCACCACCTCCTCCTCCTCATAGAGATGATGTCACTTCTAGATTGGCAGATAACATACTTGGATATCCTGGTGGTATGTTCAGTATTCCATCTTTTCCCATATAACTATTGTCCTTCTCCCATTAAAATCTTAAATTTTTCATTCTTTTAGGTTCTAGCCTTTGGACCGGTGACTCTCTAGAAGCAATACTCTTCTTCTGACCCTTATTGTCTGCTTGATGACAAAGGGGGAGAAGAGCAAGGATTAAAGCTTTGTGAACAATGTTCAGTGTGCCTTCTCTGGGATCGAAACCGGTAAAACCGGTTTCTGCTGTGTTGCAGAAACTTGGATGTAATANACACTACTACAATCAGGCTCTGTAAGGGCGGCTCGTAAGGCTCTGTAAGGGCGGTTTTCAAAACCACTCTTAACGAAGCGTTCTTGCTATCCGGCTATAGCAGGGGCGGCTGGAAAACCGCCCTTACTAACAGTTACTAGGGGCGGTTGATGTTACTAGCCGCCCTTACTAATCAGTTAGTAGGGGCGGTTGGAA
>JAZFNS010014035.1:3320-14393 GCA_037127165.1 Alloteropsis angusta | reverse complement strand
CCCTCACAAATCAACCACATAGGCTACCCTGTGTGGACTGCCGGGTCTCAAACATCCGACAAGTTTCCAAACCAATTCTCCGTCAACAAAGTCCTTCGGTTTAACTTTTTTTATCATAATGACGGGCTACACGTGCCTTATTATTTTTAATATTCTCCAAGGCTTTCAAACACGTTTCAGCCAAATCATCAAACTCAAAATTCATCAAACTCTTGTACCATGGGCGGTCAAGTTACCTTGCTCTGATATTCTTCGTGATCCAATTTTAATTTCCCATGGCAAAACAACTTCGTGGCCATAAACTAAGTGATATGGAGACAATTTCATAGACCCATGACATGCCATCTGATATGCCCACAATGACTCAGCCAACGTCAAATGTCACCGCCTTGGTTGCTCATCAATCTTGCGTTTGATAATTTTGATGATACTTTTATTCGACGCCTCTACTTGACCATTGGCTTGTGCATAATAAGGAGAAGAACTCAATAGTTTAATACCCATACTGGCAGCAAAATCTTGGAATTCGTGCGACATAAACATTGTGCCTTGATCGGTAGTAATAGTTTGAGGAATACCAAACCGATAAATAATGTGCTTCTTAATGAATGCCACCATGTTTTTGGAATCGGCAACTTTCAGAGGAATCGCCTCGACCCATTTAGTAAAATAATCCGTTGCTACTAATATAAATTTATGCCTTTACTCGACAATGGATAAATTTGTCCGATCGGATCAATACCCCATACTTGAAAAGGCCATGGCTTAATAATCGGATTCATGGTTGACGCAGGCGCTTTTTGAATATTTCCGAATCGTGTGCACTCTTGGCAACCTTTGTAATAATTGAAACAATCTTCAAGCATATTTGTCCAAAAGCAACCCATTCTTCGGATTACCCATTTCATCTGATAAGCCGAAGCACAACACATACACCTTCATGCACTTCATCCATCATATCACAGGATTCCGATTCACTTAGGCATCGGAGTAAAACGCCATCAATCGTCTTATGATATAACTGATCATCAAGTAACACATAGTTATAAGCCAATCCACTTCCGCTTCGTCGTCATCGGAATCATATTCAATATTGGCTATTTTCTTATGATACTTCTCCCTTCGATAATCATTGCATGACTCATACTAGGAGAGGTTCTGAATCTGGTGCCCTAGGCCTTCAAAATCTTGACTTGCGTAGAGATCCCTGACCTGAGGTGACAGACCTTGAAAAGCAAGATCCACGAGCTGCCTTCCGATAAATTAAGTGAATAGCACCAACTGCGGACATCTTTGAACCTTTGCACAAAATCACTGATCAATTCACCATTACGCTGTTGAAGAGCAGTTAAATCGGACAGCCTTGTCTCCTGTACTCCCATGAAGAAATAAGCATGGAACTGCTTCTCTAAATCGGCCCAGTTACTGATCGAATTTGGTGGCAACGATGAAAACCTCAAAAAGGCCGATCCAGAAAGAGACAAAGGAAACAATCTAACTTTAATTGGATCAATAGCTGCCACTTCTCCACACTGAATATATAGCATATCAACTGACGTGCTCTATAGTAGTGACATCTCCTTGTCCAGAAAACTTGTAGAAATCAGGAATCCTGTATCGGGCTGGCATAGGCAAATTGTCAAACCAGTGTGGATACGACTTCCGATATAGGTAAGACTGGCCCTTAGGTTTTAAACCGAACCGATTTTTCATCACATCGGCAATCTTATCCATATACAACCTTCTTGATTGTAGATCGCCTGATTGATCGGGGGTCACACCATTATCGTAGGTGCTTCTGATTGATCCTGATTATCGGCATCCTTGTTCTTGGGTGGCTTTTCAATATTGAAATAGACAGGATATATCATCTTTCCATCAGCAACAGGAATTCGGCTGCCATGTTTATCAATAGTTTGCGTAGCGCCAGAACTCTTTGTCAGTTGTTTCTACTTCCTCTTCTGCGTCTTCAGCTCTGCCACCTGTTTCGCCTTTAGCCTTTTGCTTGTAGGCATCGGGATTGGTCTCTGGTGAATTTGTTGAACCAATGTGATTGATTTTTTTCTTAAGCTCCTTCACTGTTGATGAAGCAACACCATTATTAAAATAAGCAGGCCCCTTCTAGGCATTATTTAGCACATCTCCATCCATCAACTTTGATATCAACCCACAACTGTATTGACCAAAATCCCAGATTAATTGATTAGTGCATGACTCATACCGGCATGCAAGTAATCTTTAAAATACTGCCTCTTGTCCGAACTGACCCGATCGAACGCTTCGTGGGCTATAGGAAACTGATGTTTTTTGATCACGGTGTTATGAGTTTTGCCGAATGAGTTCAAGCACAAGTTTTTGAAATCTTCAACTTGTGTTTCTACAAGCTTCTTCTGTTCCTCAAAGAGCTCCTCCATGGCCACACGCGGAACGGGAGTCTCCTGAGGTGGCATCGTAGAAAACTTTTGGTCCCACCAGGTGTGCCAAAATGTGTTGACGGAAAAAAAAAATCAAGCGTTGACTTTAAGTAATCTACATAGCTGGTCTGGAAGATTTGCTTGAACTTCACTGCAGGTCCAAAAATCTCGAGTTTACGGCGTGCCAGTCAATTTGACCTGAAGTTGACAAGGTAGAATTTGATCAGTAAATAGCAAGGAACTCATCGGCCACAACCCGATTTGTTCCAAGGATCGGATCAACAGAGAGACGCCCAATTTCAAAATATAAACAATCGACTAAAAGTGCGATTCGTAAAGATATGACATGGAAAATAAAGCCATCAGCTTTAGAAGCCGAATCGGAGATAGATCTAATTCAAACTCATCTTAAAACATGCATCTTTCTTTCAAAGACGAACAAGATGACTCTCATGTCACTAACGATTGGATTGATTTCGAGACAGCGTCGTTGTTAGCAGGGCACCGATTTAATTATTGGCTTTGATAGATCGAATTAAGTCAAAAGGTTAGCTAAAACTAGATCTATTTGGAACTTGTTTAATTAATCTAAATCAGCTTTATAATCATTAAGAACAAATCTGATACAAGATAAGAATAAAATAAAGCAGAATAGATCTTGCAAATATAAGCCAATTAGATGAAATCTACAAGAAGCGACAAATTATGAGCGAACTAAGCGAAGAAAAGTGATACACTTCAATCTAAAGTTTAAATCAACTTGATAGATTGGTGAATTAATTAGGAAGAAGGGCGATATGCCTCAATCTAAAGCCTATATTAACTTGATAAATTATCGTACTTACAGACAAACCGGAGATCGAATCGATGCAGCCCTGCTTGCTGAAGAACTCGACGAAAAGGTTTCGGTGGCACGTAAGGCCAAAATTGGGTTGTATTGATTGGTGTGAGAATATTTTTTACAACGCCGCAGTGTTTATATTCATACCTAGAAATCTAGCTAATCCTTGTCGGCTACGACAATATCTCTAATTTATTTGAAAGAAATCTAAACTAAGACTACTAAGTTTACAACTTTTCCACGTCGTGTGGCCCTGCTGAAGCTTCTAGAATCTTGAACTTGTATCGGCTTCGACCTCTCACGTCATATTCGTCCGGGACTGGAATCGGAGGCATCAGGATCAGAATCAGACTCGTCTTCAGATCAGATTCCCTTCTCGAATCGGAGTCGGCTTCGTTGTCTTCTCCTCTACGCCTTCTCTGCCAGGTGTCAGATTTCAGTGTCAACACAGGGCACTCGGCAAACCCTTTGTTGTGGGCCACATCCGGCGAAGAGCACACGACAAGCTAGAGCCGGCAAAGAGTTGTTCGTCGAGTGCCAAATTTCGGGGCTATATGACACTCGGCAAAGTGTTTTTACAGGGAACACAAAATAAACCGAAAATTTTTTAAGTCAGCAAGTTGTGGCATTTTTAAAGCGCTATGGTACTTGTTATTCGCCAGGTGCTAAAGAGTGATTTACAAGCCTGTCATTACAGAAAACAGGGGCACTCGGCAAACCCTTTGCCGTGGGCCACATCCAGCGAAGAACACATGACAAACTGGAGCCAGCAAAGAGCTGTTTGCTGAGTGCCAAATTNTCAGGGCTATATGATACTCGGCAAAGTGTTTTTACCATGAACACAAAATAAATCCAATNTTTTTTTTAAGTCAACAAGTTGCATCATTTTTCAAGCGCTATGTGCCTGGTGAGATTGAAACCCGTGACCTACCCTCACGTGTAACAACTTCTACCACTACACCACACTTTATCATGTGTCCATACTCCATTTTGGTTTCTCACATGTTATTCTAAACTGAGTGTAAATTGCTTGTTTGAAGCCCTAAAATTTACTCATATCTTTTCAAAATCTACAGCTTACATTTTGGTAGTTTCTCCACCCGGTGTTGTTTACGGAATTTGAATTTCAAATTTTAGAAATTTAATATTAGTTTTCGTTGACAAGATTAATTGAAATAAAAAAGTTGTCAACAACAAAGATTCATAACTTTTTGTGATCTACAACTCTTATTTTGGCTGTTTCTTCATCCGAGGTAGTTTGAAAAACTAAAATTTCAAATTTGAGAAATTTTCAAACAAACTTATCGTTGGCAAAATTAATTCAAATTTAAAAAGTTCAACTACAAAGTTGTATAACTTCTGAAGATCTACAACTTTTATTTGAGTCATGTGTTCATCCGATATAGTGATAGTAACAATGTTCACAGATCTTATATCTTTGTCTTCTAGTTTCATGAAACTATATGAGGGATATAGATTTTCTGGACGACGCTACCATGACTTTGTTGAATCAACAAATGATCAAAATAAAAAATGTAGATCTTGAGAAGTATACAACTTTGAAGTTCAAAACATTTTAATTTGAATTAATTCAATGCTTCAAAATGAGCTTTGAATTTCTTTTTGCCGAGTGTTTTTTCTCCACACTCGGCAAACAAGGTTTTTGACGGGTGTTTTTTCTGGCACTCGGCAAAGACCATGTTTGCTGAATGGCAAAAAAAAACACACTCGGTAATGAAGCAAATTTGCCTAGTGTTTTTTTTCTAGCACTCGGCAAACATGGTCTTTGCCGAGTGTCTGCTGGCTGGCACTCGCCAAAGCCGTGGTCTGCCGAGTGCCGGACCTTTGCCAGGTGCTTTTCTCCCAAAACTCGACATATGGGTTGTTTGCCGAGTGCCGATGGATTACACTCGGCAAACAGTCGAGCACTAGGCAAAGTTGGGTTTTTTGCTAGTGAGTACTAAAGGTCCTCTTGAGATGCTAATTTGGAGCATTAGTACCAGGTCTTCTATAACAGATATGAATGTGTTTAAGGGTGAGGATCGAAAGCCTTTTTTTTCCAAGTTGTAGTGATAAGAATGAAGATATGCTTCTATATGTGCAAGTGGCGAACTACATGGATGCAAGGTCCAACTGGCCTTCACAATTATATTACACTGTTCTGGATGGGTTCTAGGTGAAACTGGATCATTCCCTCAGGAAAGAAATTAAAGAAAGAAGATCGGAGCTGTACTTGTTGGAGGTCGTTGACATTGCACCTTTTTAAGATGTGAAACTGCACCTCACAAGGAACTTTTTTACAAAATTATATTTAAAAAATGAGGGTTAGTATGTACTTGCAATTAATCGGTTCGGGGTCTCGCCATATCGGAAATACTGGGACGACAAAATTCCACATTTGGGACGACAAAATTCCACATTTACGCTATTGTGCAGGTGAATGATCATATCGATCACTGTTGACACATTGGACTAGACGATGAAACCACATTGCCCTACCACTATCTGTTGGCAAAAGTGATGTGCATAGAGTATCGGTCACCACACGTTGAGAGGGACAAGACTGAAAAAAGTGGTGGCCAGCAAAAACTTTTGTCCCTCTGCAACGACTCTATTGACAAAACACTTGCAGTGGTCACAGATTCTTTCAGCAAAGTTTTTGGCCATACAGCGGTCCAGAGGAACACTTCTCAGATAAGCTGAACAAATGTTGAAATATCGCTTATTTGAGAAGCGAGTGTGACCTAGCTTATGCGTTTTAATACAAATGAGAGTTGTGTGGAGAAGCGTGGCCAGAAAAAACTGTAAAAAAACGCACCGTTTGGCGGATAGTTTCAGTTTATTTTGGCCATAAGCAGAATTTAAGCTGTCCAAATAGGGCCTTTATCACATATTCATAGTACAGATGATTAAAATCAAGAAAATGAATTGACATGCTGAAATCATGTTCTTTCAAAGCTCATAGCTCAATATGATGGTTGGACACACCCGACAATTATTTCTCAATGGTGATTAAAAACAACAAAAGAACTTCAAAATGCAAGCTAAGCATACACCTTCTCGTCCTCCTGGCTTACCCCTAAATTCCCACTCGCCTGCTTCAGCTTGCACAACTCACTGATCATGTCTTTCAGTGCTATCCATGATGGTCCTCCTTCAGCCATGGACTCCTTAGCACTGGCTGACAGCTCCGCCACATTCTTGGCCAACTGCACCCCTTCCTCATCTAGCATGAGCGCCCTAACCGCCTTCGAAACCTCCTCACTTGTCACCAAACCCCTAATAGTTCTATCATTTGTCTGAATTCTTACCGCGATCTTCAACTCATCAACCAAGAACTTCGCATTGAAAGGTTGATCAGCATGCATAGGCCAAACCGCTAGTGGCACACCAGCTGTAACACTCTCGAGTACCGAGTTCCACCCACAATGGCTCAAGAACCCTCGCACACTATCATGCTTCAGAATCTCCAATTGGTCCACCCACTCCCTCACCACCAAGCCTCTGCCCTTTGTACGCTCTTGGAAACCCGAACCAAGGTCAATGTTCTCGGGCCTAACAGCCCATATGAAGTCCACCTCAGCCCGCTCGAGCCCATCTGCGACCTCCTTCAACTGCGCCTCCGGGATCGCAGCTAGTGTCCCAAGAGCAACATAAAGAACAGCCCTACCATCAGCTGCCTCGTTGTCAAGCCACTCCATCCAAGAGGGCCGGGCCTCGACGGGCTCAGATTCCGGTTGGGCAAGGCAGAGGGGCCCGACGGGCCAGGCCCTTGGGCCCACATGCTTGTTCCAGAAGTCAACATATGAATGCTCCAGGCCATGGAAGGTGTTGATGATCAGCCCTTGACTTTCCTCTATGGCCTTGCCCAGCTTGCCGTCGAGCTCCAGCATGGGAGCTATGGATGCAGGGTCGCCGAAGGGCGCCATGAAGTCTTCGAAGGTGAGCTTGATGTGGGGGAACTCCGGCACCGTGAAGGTGGCCGGGTTGCCGTCTGCGTCGACGTCGTCGGGCTTTAGCGTCGCGCACGGGTCGTGGCGCACGCGCACCTCACGCATGACGTGCGCGAACGCCGAGATGCCGAAGGAGGACACCTTCGGGATGCCGAGGCTTTCGGCCGACACTTTCGTCCAGTACAGGAACGGGTCGGTGACGAGCAGGCTCGCCGGCGGCTGCAGCTCGGCGAGGGACGCCTCGAGCTGTGGCTGGAGCAGGGACGTGGCGTCGGCGAAGACGGCAAAGGAGGCCAAGGACGTGAGTCCCTCGGCGCTCTCGACGCCCGGCGGGATGCCAGGGACGTTGGCTGGAAAGGCGAGCTCGACGACCGCCGCGTCCGCGCCGGACAGCCCCTCCCGGACGAAGGCGGCGTTGCCGGATGTGGTGAAGAAGGTGACGGCGGCGAGGCCATGGCGGTGGAGGTAGTGGGCGAGGTGGATCATCGGGATTGTGTGGCCCTTGGCTAGGAAAGGGAAGATGGCAATGTGAGGGAGCGCATGGGTCTCTTGAGACGAAGAGGCAATAGCCATTGCTAACGCGGCAGAGTGAGAGTTTTTTTTGATGTTCTAAGCGCTGATGCAAGTGTTGTGTTACTTATAGCTGGTGCCGGTACACGCATTTAGGAAGCTCACATTTCAACTGCCTCTAAAAAAATGTTAATTGCATGGTCCAGGAAAACTAATATAAAATGAGCCGATGGCGCCGAAGAACTGAGAGTAAAGAATTGGAAGGCATCTAGCAATCCGTTCTGACTATTCAAAATTAAGACAGACTTGATGATTTCTTATCGATAAAATTAAATGCAGTAAGTATGCCAATAATTGGAAAACATATTCGGAGGTTAGGAGAACATATCGAGAAATCACATCCGGTTTTCAAGAAAAGAGCTAGACTGGGAAATTGAGAGTTGGGTCCACTGACTCGGGCTCGTTGAAGATAAACACACAGGTGGGACTATATTATTTTTAGATAATGGAACTGAGTACACATAGGTGGGACTATACTATTATAGGTTCGTTGAAATATTGCTTTCTGCTTATGAGATTCCATTTATTTTTTATTAAGAACCTGTCATCCTGTAATATATATTGATCTTGTACTTGAACCTAACCATTTTTTTTCGTGGCGGAATGATGATTGACTTCAGTATCAGTTAGCCTACGCACCGATCGAATTTCAGCTTCGCAGTCGCGCTCTCGCTTGGTATAATAATAAAAGTAGCTGGCAAGATTGTAAACAGCCAGTGCATATATGATTCAATGGATAAAACTCAAATAAAACTAAATTTTGAAATATGCAATTGTCAGTTCTCCACCCTCATTAGTCTTGTTAGTGGATTCAATCGGGACTAAAAAGCCATCTGCTTTGGTCGCGGTTGTAGTCACCAACCGGACAACAAGGACCCCATGCATCTAGCTGCTATTAGGTTCATAACTAATGTTTCCATTAGTCCAAGCTCCAACCCTAGCCTAGACTAATGGCCAGGATGGTAAGCTCTCTGCTTATAGTGATATGGTTTGCATGTGTGCGTGCACGTATTCGTAAGGGTGAATATGCGTGCTTCTGAGAGTATCTGTATATGTAGTAGTGTCTCCGAAAAAAATAGTGTATCAGTCTCACCAAACAATAACAAATAAAAAAAGTATAACCCATGCAGATATAATAGGTCATACGCAATTAACCATCACCTCTCAATCCCAAACCACATGTCATTCTAGTTATCTTACTATTACTAATTGGACGCTCCTTTTGAAGCCAAAAGATGAAGCCACCTAGGATCATAGGTGGACACTTAAAAAAGAGAGAAATTCTAGAAATTTTTACAAAAATGCAAAACATCTAGCCATCAATTGGAACACTCAAATCATTGTATAGTCATTAGATCTAATATATTTTTAAAAACATCACCCGCATATGCCATTATGATAATAGCTTAAAGTAACCCCCCTAAATCAATATCTAAATTACTCACCTCTGCCATTATATAAAGTAAACAAAATAACCCCCTATTTTTCATCAAAATTACCCACTCATGTCATTATAAAAAAATATTTAAAATAACCTCTTAAATTTGAAAGTAAATTACCCACTATGAATATTTAAAAAATAACTTAAAGTAGCCACTTAATTTCCCATTTATATTACCCTCATATGTCATTACTAAAAATAACATGAAGTAAACATACATTTGAATGCAAATCACCTTAATAGAAAATATACACTAATATAAGATTCTAAATCTTTTGTTTCATACTTCTTTGTTTATGATATAGTGATTAAGGTATATATGCAAGATGTGTGTTGTCATTTATAAAGATATAGGGGAAGTAATGAGAATATAGATTTGTGTGTTAAAATTATAGTTCAAATTTAGGGTTTATTAAATAATTCAAGCTTATACATGTGATGCAATACTCACTAAAGTCTATTACAATCGAATGAAAATAATAAGTATTGTGTTTAAATATTTAACAAATGAGAGATAGCTCAAAGTAATAGTTTGGTAACAATATAGCCTTAGTTCTTACAAGACACGCTAGAAAAAATGGCAAATGCTAGAAATTCTCATAAACATCAGAAACGTCAATCATGTAAACTCTAATAACCATAGTCATTGGTCTATTATAATTTTTAAAAAGTACCCCACCAACACTATCATTATAAAATATTATAAAATAAACTCTAAAACTATTTCTAAATTATTGAGCCATGCCATTATGAAAAATAATTTAAATTATTCCCATAATATTTATCTAATTTTTGTATCTAAATTATAAAGGATGACCAAAATACATTCAATATTTATATCTAAGTTATCCATATTTGTATTTATTAAAGATAACCTAAACCAAACACCTAAATCTTAATCTAATTATCTTCATGTCCATAATATTTAAAAGTCCAAAAGTAAACTAATATTAAATCTAAAAGTAAACTAATATATGATTCTAAATTACATATTTATCATTATTAATATAGAAATAATAAGTTAAGGTATGCACACATGATAATTGTCACCATGTAGACCATTTATACATATGTATCCGAGGAAGTGATGAAGAATATTGATTTTTTATGCTAAATGTAATGTATGGAGGCGTGATACAAAATAAAAAAGTGTGAATTTGAATGAAAAAGTGTATAGAGTATAACTACTAATAAAAATCAATAATAAATGATAAAAGATAAGTACAAATCTATATGAGTATTATGTTGAAGTATTGAAAGAAATAAAGTAGTATGTAAAAAATTCTGTTTATTAGTTAGAAGTTTAATTTATAAATAATTTTTAAACATAATTTCTTTTTAAAATATTAGCCTGTGCGGGAGCACGGGTTGATGAACTAGTAGAATATAATGCATGCAACATGCAAATGTCCAAAACTTTAACCACAACCAAGCACGCTATTCTTATATAAATTTAATATAAAATATAATAGGCGGCAATAATGATGAAATATATGAATTGACCAATGCATAATAATGGAAAATTTTAAGTAAATCAAAGCTGTTGCATTAGAGATCTATTAGGAAATCCATCATGTCCCGTCACGGTTGGGCTTCTAGGAAGCAGCAACACAATTTTTCTACAACAATAGCTAGTACCGTGTGTCTCCATACTTATTAATCTGTAATAAGTGGCTGCCAAGAGTACTTGGGGCACAAATTATTGCCCCCACTATATTACAGCTGCAACATGTACATGTCCACATCAACGGACAAATTTTGACATCAAAAGGTGCGAGAGCATGGAAAAATCAGCAAGTCCAGAGTTATAGTCATATATATAGTTGTCAAATCTTAAAAGCTCTCTTGCTCTCT
>JAZFNS010075479.1:0-10931 GCA_037127165.1 Alloteropsis angusta | reverse complement strand
AATTTATAATGAAAATATAGGTTACCAAAAATCTAATGATACTTATTTGGTATGATAAATGTAAGCTCTCTTTAGCGTAAAAACGTGGTCAAACCTGATGTGGTTTGACTCTACAAGACTTTTAGAATGACTTATAATTTGGAACAGAGGAAGTATAAGACATGTAAAAAAATGTTTTCACAGCTGGGTCAAGTCAAGAACCAGCTGTGAAAATTACTTTTACAGATGACCTACTTACGAACCCACTGTGCTGATAAGACATGTTCAAACTCCTCCATGCATGTCTAGTGCATGCTGCTTCGGCCCTGTTTGGTACAGAGGTCCAGAGAATCGCTTCTCAAATAAACTGAACAAGTACAGAAATACCGCTTATTTGAGAAGCTGGTTTGACCCAGCTTCTGCGTTTTAGTACAAATGAGAGCTGTGGGAAGAAGCGTGGCTAGAATAAGCTGTAAAAAAGCGTATCGTTTGCTGTAAAAAAGCGTATTGTTTGCCTAATAGTTTCAGCTTATTTTGGCCATAAGCAGAATTTAAGCTGTTCCAAACAGAGCGTTCCTCAAGAGGAGCTTTGGGCTATGGCTGGTGCGAGAGGCTCTCCTTATTATCAAGCACTCGCCCCTTCTGACTATGTCATTCCAGGTCATTTTGCCAGTACGATAAAAGGCACGACTGTAACTTAGGAACATTATGGGTGTGCGTGCACGTGTAATCTGGTCTCTTTAAACTTTACTCTGTTAATATAATGATAAATAACTTGAGAAAATTAACAAATAATATAGCAAATGTAAAATTTCTACTCACTGCCCTCATTAATATTTTAAAACAAAGAAAAGCAAGTGCATCATTATGATAGATGCACAGCTGGTCACTTTACATGGAATTCTAATTGAATGTAGTATTTTCTTGGTCACTACCGATTTTTGTGCTATGAACAAAGATTGCAGAGCATTGAGAGCAGAATGATAGAGACAAAGCTCACATACTTATTCTTGTTTACCTAAACCAACTTAGCTTATGCATGATTATAAAAGATAACAGGACAAAGTGTGTTCCTAAGCATTGATTATAAAGGTAACCTATGTAACACGGATACGCGATGGAGGGGGCGTATCGCGTATCGGATACGTATCCGATACTGATACGCGGTGGATACGTCACCGATACGTATCGGTGAAGTATCAGAGAAAAAACAAAAACAAAAAAAATCGGATACTTGTGTGGATACGTATCGAGACAGTCTCGATACGGCCCAGCAAGCTGTTGCCGCCCCCACGGCCAGCACTCCTTCGCACGGACGCAGGCAGGCGCTGCATCTCCCGCTCGCCGCCCGCCGGCCACCATCGACAAGCCTCCACCTCCGCTCGCCGGCGATGAACCTCTGCCCCTGCTCGCTGGCCGCGCCAAGCCAGCTGCCAGGTTGCCCTCGCCTAGAATCTTGGATCCCGATAGCCTCGAGCAGCTCCCAGGCTGTGCTGCGTGCTGGGCAGCTGGCCTTGAGAGGCGCTTAGGAAAAGGAGGAGAGAGGTGCAGACACCAGGGAAAAGAGGAGAGAAGAGGTGCAGGATGTTGGTGGCGGCCGGTGAAGGTAAAAGAAAATGGGATGGGTCTCCATGTTAAGTTGTATTCGGCCTGGGCTGTAAATTTAGTGGGCTCCTAAATTAAGACTACTGTATCTGAGAGTTGACGAGACTTTACACCTGTGTGCTGTAATAATAGTACACTTGAGTAGTTCATTGCGACATTTTATCGTTATCATATTTAAATTCAGACCTGCATCATTATTATTTCTATTTATTTTTTAAATAGTAAACGTATCCGCGTATCAGTTTTTTTAGAAAATTGCCGTATCCGTATCCTTCCGATACCGATACACGTATCCGTATCCGTGCAACTTAGAAGGTAACTAACCTCCCTTTAACTATCCACTTGGGGTGCGCCGGAATAGTTAGTGGTGGAGCAGTTCGACAGAGTGAGCAGCACAAGTCTTTCTTTTAAAGCTTGATGGCTTTCAACAAAACTAAAGACATGTTTGGATCCTCAAAACTAATAATTAGCTAGCATAGAGCTGATGATTGCTAATTGTTAGCTGCGTACTATTAGTAGGATGGTGTTTGGTTCCACCTGCTATATATAGTTAGTATGATAGTTGTTTTTATACTATTAGCACACTCCAACAAGTTAATGGACTAGTTATGAGCAGGATAAAATACTAATAATTAGCAGGCCTATTTGGATCCCTAGCTAGCTGCTAGTTTTAGCTGCTAACCACGTTAGTTCTAGTGGATCCAAACATGCCCTAAGGATACCGAAACAAGGTAAGCAACTCCCAATGGAATGGCACATCGGCAAATTTGATAATATAGGACCAGAAATTAAAAAAGAGAGAAGAGATGTGTTTCATCCAAACAAAACTTGGTGTACATTGTTTCCAAAAGTTGGAACCATTCCGCACTAGCACAGGGACTTAATGTTTCATTTCATACAGTATTTGAGAATGTGTCATTTGTTAGAGGAAAAATTAAAACCAGTTAGGAAACATCTAGTACTAATGCATTAACAACGGGTCCAACGGCTAGCCCCGATGGAGGCCTTTGGTACAGGGCGGTGGATCCACCCGGTTCTAACAGTTACTAGATGGAGTCATCACTCGGTACCAATGTTGCGAATAGCCCCGCTATAGCCTTTTGAGAGAGGCGCCGCTACGCTATCACTCATTTTAGGGCTATGGCCGCTAAATGCACTATAGCGGGCAATAGCCCCGCTGATGGCATGAAGTTATAAATTGATGAAGTTATAAACCCAGNNNNTTATGAACTTGTAATTTGTGACATATCTTGTGTATTTTNGGCTTATTTCTCATGTTTGCTTATGTACTACACTCAAATATGTGCTAAAATTGATTAAACATGTGCAAAGATATGGTGAATTTGGCGGTTTTTGTGAAAACGCTAAATGTTATAGCCCTGCTATTGCCCCGCTATAGCCCTCGATAGCCTTTTTGACAGGGTGCCGCTAAAATCCATAGTCCGCTATTCGTAATATTGCTTGGTACTAATGGTTCCCATAAACACTAGTATCACGTGGTGGCTCAATCTCTATCTCTTCTCTACTCTCTACATCTAAAATACACTAGTTAAATGTTTTTTTACGTCCACTCAAACTTCTATCCCCTGCGGAGATGACTTCCCTCCATCAACACTAATTTGTGTACGCAAAAAACCAACTTCATCAAAATATAGTGTCCAGATGACTTCTCATTCTTCTCTTTCCTTCTTCACTCAGATCCAACGACCCATGTTATTTAGATCATCCCACGTATCCCTTCACATTCATCCTCTCGCGCACTCGGCGACGGCGGTTGCGACCCTCGAGCCTCGACACCGCGGTGGCCAGGGGCGGGCCCACTTGGTATTCAAGTGTATTCATTGAATACCCATTAATTTAAAAAAAAATCAAGTATACATAGTCATATATATACATATGTAGTCAAATAAATATAAAAACTGTTAGTTCCTAGACTATTGACATTTAGCCCACCTCCCTTCTTCGGATTGGGCCAAACAGCCAAAAACCGGCCCATTCCTTCCTCCCTCCATTGGCCCAACTCGGCCTCGCCTCTCTCTGTCTCTCGCGTTCCCTGTTCCTCTCTGGCTCCGACTCTCGCTCGCTCACGAACAGAAACATTCAATCGAACTCAACCCTAGAAAGCAGCCTGCAGCAGCCATTAGCAGGGCAGCGGGCCAGCGGCTTGCAGCGGCGCGGCGCGCGGCAGGCGAGGGACCGGCGCCCGCGCGGGGAGGGGCGGCTACGGCAGTGGGGTGGGAGGGGCAGGAGCGGACGGGGCGAGGAGGCCCGGCGGCCGGCGGCTGGTGGCGGCGCTGGGCGTCTAGGCACGAGCCCCCAGGTCCAGGCCTCCAGGTATGCGGTGGCCAACAAGGCAAAGGAGCGCCGGTCAGTCGGTCACTGGATTTCTGAATTCGTGGCAGTGAGCAAAGAGAATTGCTAAGGTAATTTCTCAGATTTCTAATTCCATTTCTGTTTCTGCATATTAGTAATTTTTTCTAGAGACGGAGACTAGACACTAGAGTGAATTATTGAATTTTATCTAGAGACGGACACTAGACACTAGAGTAATTTTATCTAGAGACGGAGATCATGTACTCTCTATATTTTAGTCTATGTTGCACCTTGGCATGTTATTGTTGAGTACACCTATGACTATATATCTATTTTATACCTTATGTGTATACTTAGGCTGTAAAAAAAAATTTCCATCCTTTATAATCTTGAATACCCAACCTCAAAATCCTGGGCCCGCCCCTGGCGGTGGCGCGGTTCCTTCCACGCCCCCTCACGCCCGTGTTCCCTGCCCACAGCACTGGACTCCTCACGCATGGCCGTTCCCGTTCCCAACTCTCATCTTCGTCGACCGTTGTCGCCAACAACACAGAGAGCTTCATGGACGAGGACGACCACGGCAAGGACGACGACTCTCACACCGCCGCTGCCGTCCACGACAAGGGCTGTCTGAAGGAACGTCTCCCCCTCAAGCTCTCCTATCTCCATGTCCTTCTACCCTCTCGATCAGGATTCTGGGATTCAAAAACTAAAAAAAAGTCGGTGCCTACCGAATTTGACAAAATTCAGAAATTTCTGGAAAATTCGGTCGGGATTCAGTTGAATTTTGAGTCAAAAAATTCATATTTTGACAAAAATTATATTCAGTGAGAGTAGAGGTGGACGAAAAATGAAAATCTAGACTTTCAGGGTTGGGCTCATGCTTTTATACCTTGGGGAGGTATTTATGGGCTGGTTTCTGAGCTTGGATCCGATTTTTTGACCGGTTTGATATCATCTCAGGCTGGGCCGAAATGGACGAAATTCACCGAATTTCGGCCCATTCGGCCCGAATCCCAGAACCCTGCTCTCGATAGGCGGATACAGGGGGAAGTGGTGCATGAGGCGCGTCAATGCAGCGGCAGAACATGGTGCCGCATGGAGAAGACTGTACTACCATTAGCACTCAACGCGATGTCCCCTCGCCGGCAAGAAGCTCGACAAGCAGACCGACTTTATTCTCCACCCAATTAGATTCTGTATGTGCCCCTTCGGTCCAGGGTTTCTACCAATCCAGGAGCGGGGACAAAGGAGAAGGTTAATCTTCAATCTCAATCCTTCTCTTTTTTTCAGTACTTGATGAACTTATAATAATTGGCTAATTGGGTAGTGTAAATCACTAGATCCCCATTAATAACTGGTACAACAACATGTAGGAAACTGATTACCAATTTAACTAGGAGAAGCATTTGGTAGTGTTGCAGCATTTGAGTGTTGTAAGCATTGCGAATAATAACTGATGTGCAGCAGTAGCAATGCTTGAAAACTAAGCAATAAATAAGCAGAAGAATGCAGCAGTGCCATTAGAGCTGAATGCCAAATTCCCTTCCCTGTGACATGGCCACACAACATGCTTGTCGAAATGGCTATGAGAAGAGCACCATGCAGTTTAGTAACACCACTCCGTAAACGCAAACGCTCACTACATGACAATTCCACCGTAACTCTTCATGGTACGATTTGTCAGTTGTAAAATTCGTATCACTAGTACTTTTTATTTTAATAAAATACAATAACTTTCTTGAAGAGGAGGAAACACCAATTCTAGACCTAGGTAAATGTGTTTAATGTTGATCAGCTTTTATTCAGATTCTATGCATTAATACTAGCCACTCATTTGGTGGAATATAGTTAGCAATATTATATTTCGCATCGCATTATAGTAACATTTGCCTGTTACATTCATACCACCTTTTACTGGATTAGGGATACTTCATGATAT
Source organism: Alloteropsis angusta (assembly GCA_037127165.1). NCBI lineage: Eukaryota > Viridiplantae > Streptophyta > Magnoliopsida > Poales > Poaceae > Alloteropsis > Alloteropsis angusta. Next base: position 5,092 of record JAZFNS010075479.1, on the reverse strand, counting down.
GAAAAAATTGGGTACCAGGTTTTACATTAAGGTTTTTTACACAATTTCCTGCTGTTTTTGAATGCTAATTATGGTGCATTTCAGTCCTCAGTTTCGCTTTCACTATGGTATCTATATATGAATGAGAACTACACATGTGACCAAATTCAATTTTCCAACTTTAAGATTACAATCATTGTACATTTAATATTTGCTAGACTTTTCATGAATATCTTGTGCGTAATTGGTACTGTGCTCCGGCAAACATTTCTTGTGTCTTGATCTGTTCAATTTTGATTGTGTAATTCAAAGAAAATCTGTTCAGACAAATGTGAGCCTTGAAACACAAATAATTGCACTGTTTGACTGTCTAGACAGATAAGAAGCTGGGGGCTCGAGGGATAAAGTGCAGGGAAGCTGCACCAAATGGAAAGGAAACTTGAAACAATCAATCTGCATACATTGCTTACTATAAAGGTACGGGAACTACTCATGGTATTTTCCATCCTTCAATTTACTGTTTGAGTTGCACCTTTGTAGCTATTCTTTGCTTCTTATCGAGTAATGAGATCACTTATTTTTCTAAAGCAGACAAGTTCAGGTTACCTGAAAATAGGTAAAAAAACCATGCCATGTGCAGCTCTTCTTGATCATATTAGTGATAAGAATGAAGAAAGGATAATAGTTTCCTTCAATTACGAGGAATCCTGGGCCCCTAACTGCATGTCCTGAGCCTGCAACCCTGACTACATGCTTCTGTTTTCTTTTTACCATTGAGTTCTTAAATTATGAGGATGTCACCATAACTATGAACTCTTTGACCCTTCAGGTTGCCTTGAAAGGTGAGGACCATTGAACAAGAGCTGAGTACCTGGTGACTTGTGTCCACGGTTTCAGTATATTTTTCTGGCGCTAAAATTGTACTGCACTATCTTTGTTTTAAAAATCTGTTATTGTCCATCTATTTGCAGTTATGATTGTTATGAAGGAAAAATCCATATCTTCTCTTCTGAATCGTGTCATGAAACTTTGTCATATCGTTCATGCTAATGACTAAACATGTTCCACTAGAACTAGAAGATGCCTAAATTGTGCCTACCACACTTGATCACTTAAATGCTTGATCAAACGTCGCCGTAGCTTTAGCACGGGCATTATACTAGTCGGTACTAATGGGTCAACTTTAGTAGACCGCTCGACAATTGGTGTATAGACACAAGAATACAAATACGAAATGAAGTAACCAAAATAAAGCAAAAGGAAAATAAGTAAAAAAGGATCCCTTTTAGTGCTGGTTGGCATTACCAACTGGCATGGAATGTCACGTTTAGTACCAATAATTAATATATAACAAACACCAAACATAGTGGTAGGGATGATTACTAACTATTTCCACGAGCTTTGGTGAAATGTTATGGAAAGATAAGAATAGGTGCACAAGGGGATAAAACGTGCTTGACACACCGACAAACAAACCCCGTACAAGCACAAGGGATAAAGGGCCCACATGACAATCAAGACCTGGTGAATCCACCGCATGTCCCCAGGGAATATTCGGAGGATAAACCCACCAGATGACGAGCGAAAGGGCAACTAGGAGGGAGGAACCAAGGGTTCAGCCGACCCCGGGAACCCTCCTTTCACGCCCAATTCCGTCCGGAAGGTCTCCCGCACTTCCCCAAGGGTGGCCCACCAGGTTTCGCACCTAAAAGAGCCCAGGAACCGCCCCTTAGCACCATATAAGGAGGAGGAGAGCCCCCCATTCAACAACACACAAGAGGAGAAGAGCACCTCCACTCCAAGGTGTAGTTCCACCTTCCTAGTACTTAGAAAATAGAGAGAGATTGAGTGGTAGCCGCGTCCTTCCCCAGTCTTGTACCTTGACGGATGCTTCTTCTTAAGTAAGTATTCGTGATCGTCTATGGTGGTGGGTCTCTTGGTTAATTGAGTCCTGTTCTTTATTTGCTTGCGGGTTCGTCGTCCGTTCTTGTAGCGGGTGCTCTAGTTTTGGTCCAAGCTAGAGTAGTAGCCGTCTCTTAGACGTGGTGTCTAGGCTTTTGGTTACCTTCATTTGCCTCGGGCCCCACAGTATCGTGAGGTAGGCGGCAGGTGGTGATAGCCCTGTCCATCCTTTGTACTCCTTCGTATCCGGGTACGGTGTAGAGCTATTGGCTGGAGGCCCTTGGCAGACCAGATGTAAACCAGTGCCCAAAGTAAGAAAGTAGGGGCTGAACCTTTCTTATCCAGAAACTCTTAAGCCATAGCGATCCTTTCTACCCTCACCTATCAAACTCTTGTTGTCCTTGGACGAACCAGCTTGAAGACTGTACGCACATTCCCTGTGGATACGATACCCTTGAATACTCTTGGGTGAAAGCTACAATGGTACTCCATACGCTTGCGGATTTATTCGTGATGTAAGAAAAACCAACAGTACCTAGTGGCTTACCTGATATAGTACCGACCGCATGTTCAATACTAAAGAGGGGTTACAAACCAGTTTCTCCAGTAGTGAATTCTCCCATCCCATTGATCACATATTAAAACCAATGGTTACCTATGAAACAACAAAACTAAACTATGCATTAGGGTGAAATGTTTAATTCATCTAATTAAAGCACACTAGGAAACAATGAAATGAAACTCTCCAGTATGAGTAGCCTAATAAGTGAAAATACGAAACAATTAAAACATGATCTCAAAACAAATAACAAAATCGGTACCCAAATAGCCTTCATTAGGAATCACCACCAGCCGCTGTCTTCCCTTGGCTTGCTTGCCATTATTGAAAAGCAGTTCAACTATGTTTTAACACTACTACATATTCGCTTTTTGTAGGCACATTTTTCACAGCCAGTTTTCAAAAAGTGGCGTTAAAATAATTTTATAGCCGGTTTGTAAGTAAGTTGGCTGTGCAAATGATTTTCACAATCAGTTCCTGGTCTAAACGAGCTATGGAAATTAACTTCATTTTCATAGCCATTTTCACAGCCGGTTCTAAGCTACATTACACATCAATTTTTACTTTTCTTTATTTTTCTGATATTTTTCAACTAGCACCACGTAAGGGACAGCCGTGAAATATTTCAGCCCCATCAGAGCTAGTGTGATGTGTCTAGAAAATCATGACAAATTTGAAAATATTTATATAAAAGAACTTCTCCCCTACTAATCCAAAAGTTATGGAAATTGGGATGGACTCAGTTCATAGGTTTATAAGCTTTTAAAAACTTAGCATATTAACAGAAAATTAGACAATACCTTGTTCACACATCACTCACACCCTTTTATACATTTCAAAGCAAGCATTCAAGTTTGCACATCATAAAACTTTATTTTTGTTCATATTACATACACATATTTTGTATGTTTTATACTCAATATAAGTTTCCATGGAGGAGTTATGATTTTTAAATGATTTTCTAATTTTTATGGATTAAATGGATCTAGGGTACTTACAAATCAATTTTTTGTATGCTGATTTTTTTATGTTCAAAGGTTTGTGGCTCATACATTTTCTTTTTGGAGTTCACCTCTTGCTTCTTATTTGCTCCTTGAAAAAATAAGTTAAGTAAAAGCTTTAGAGGAAATATTTAGTATTTTGAAAAGAGTGTTTGAGGGTACAAGATGTCACTCGAGGTTAGCCTCAACTTGTGTTTGCTCTCGATGTTTGTTCAAAGTTGGGCTAAACAATCAGGCGGACAATCTGTCGCGCCTCGCCGGATTATACGGCATGTAGGGTGTTGCTGTTCAGTGAACTTCTCAAAACCCTACTAAATGACGTACATTTATACTATGTACGACGGAGTTTCCTCCAAACTATACAATGATCACATCTCCTACACCTTATAGTCCTGGCGACGTTTCATCTGCCGTCCATACAAATAGTGGGGTCGGACAATACAGTGATGCAAAAATCACACTTTGGCCATTTGTACGGTGTGCATCAGTGGACCATACGATGTAATGAATCTGATTACATGGACTCTGGTCGGAAGTTATTGCGATTACTACAACATCCTTCGGCGGATAATACGGCATGGCAAATCTGAGTTGGCTCAGATTGCATGCTCTCTGGTGGGAAGCTATGGTGTTATCTCCGTCGCCGTTGATAGATCATCTGGTATTCAAATATTCCGCGGGGTCCACTTGTCATATGTGGTTTCCTCTTTGACCTAGTCACAAGTCAAAATTGTTTCTGCTCGCACCTCCGCTCCCGACCCGCACCATTGCTCTGCTCTCCTCTGATTCCGGCCACCACTGCTCTGATTCTGTCGCAGCCGTGCCACCACACCACCTCACCTCCGCGCGCCTATCCACCGGCCAGAATCTCCTCGCATGACCCTAGCTCTCCACGCACGCAAACCCTAGGCAGCCGCCACTATCACCGTCGTAGAGCCTCGCGTCGCCGCCGTCGTCCACCTCCGCCATCGCATTCCCTCACCTAAGCTGAAGAAGAACTTCACCTCGACCTCGTCCTCTTCTTTTTCTCTATGGTAGAAGCTTGAATCCTTTAAGATATTTTTCCTCTATTCAAATATTTTTGGACATGTTTAGGGTTCAATCACTGAAATCCATGTTTCTGCCTTGATCTCAATTTCTTAGGCAATTTCATGAATTTGCTATCAATATCATGACCCATTCATCCTAGGCTCAATTGATCACATGCTATGCTTTAGGATTCTCTTACCCCCTAGATTATTGTCCTAGTGATACAAACCTCTCTTGCTCAATATTCAAATTTTAGTCGTTCTCTCTCAGTAGATGGCCGGTGAGAAGTGAAAAGGCAAGGAGATCGCCAAGCCAAAGAAGAAGTCACGTGAGTAGCGTGAGTTAGAGCGAGCCACGGAAGTCCAGACACTCATCAGTAGACTGGGATCGTATTGGAGACCTGGCCACAGTGGCTCAGCTCAGGGAGGTCTTTGGAGGTCTGTCCCTGCACGTACCACGCCTCATCACTCCACTCCACCAAGTTAGGGTCCATGAACACGTGGTGGTGCACCTCCGAGAGGTGGTCATGGTGCTGGAGAGAAGCCATCGATTTAGGGGGAGTGTTGGTATTTCTTAACGTTTACATAATTCTACAAGCGCACAGAAGTACATTGTAGCATTT
>JAZFNS010079989.1:15675-34747 GCA_037127165.1 Alloteropsis angusta | reverse complement strand
GAGATCTGCAACCATGAATGGAAAAGAGGTATTTAATCACCGAGTGTCATCAAAACTTTAGCAAAGTGGTATTTAATCATTGATCAGATCTGCAACCATGATCTAGCTTGTTCTTAGTGGAAACAAAACTTCAAATGATTACTCAATCTAAAAGCATATATGTATCTATGTAAAATACACATCCATAGGTAAGAGAATATGATATTAGCATGAAAGAGAGTATGTAAGAAGCTTTAGAGCAGCACAACAAAGTGAGTTCTCTTCTAATCAGGTCTAAACCATATTAGGTGCTTGGAAAATTGAGTGTAGTACAAAGGATGAATATAACAAAATCACTGCAACTTAACTCGTTTCCAAAGTACTTGCCGAAAATAATGAGTTCTAAACTGCAATTTCAGATGGATTATTTATAGATTACAGAACATGTACTAACCAGGCTGTGCCATGCCTGCTGTGTAGCTGCCACTAAATGCTGAGGCGAGGGGAAAGGTCAGGTGCAGTTTGCCTCACGCTTGATGCAGCAACGCCCACCTGCTCACCAAAAATGTGAACCCAATTGTAACAATCTTCACAATATATTTAAATCACTTGAAATTTTGGCAACAAATTCTTTGCATTACACAACAGAAAAACATATACAAACTTAAGCATGCCCTCTCATCTAACATCCGCAAGAAGTTTCAGATTGACACAAATCAGTCAAGCAAACGATTCTGTCTAGACATACAGCGCAACTGGATTAGAAAACATGCCAAAAATTATACATGGTGGAAATGCATGCAGTGTGTTGGGGATGGAAGGGAAGCACGGAAGGGCCTTGGGCCTAAAGTGTGCAGTGCTTAGGTGGCATTGGCGGTGGTGACCGCGACAGCAAGGTAGAGCAACAGGGGGATAGAGAAGATCACAGGGTTATAAAGTCTCCTGAAACATAAACCAAACATGTTATGTACCTCACTCTTATGAATAACATGACTCCTCCAGGAAGCTCAGATACAATTTTACAAGACAATCAAACTGTCATCAAGATCATTCTCTTGTTTTTCAAAAAAAAGAGATTAGTCTCTAAAAACTAAGAACCGCAGCCTTTGAAAAAGGTCTCATAACTTCCATTGCTAACTACTGAACTCCTTTAAGTAAACAATCAGTAGAGGTATAGGAGAAAAGCTGACGGGCAGAATGACTAAAACTACAGGTTAAGTCTCAGTAGATGAATAGGAGAAGAGCTCATGGACAGAAATGACTAAAATTACAGGTGAAGCAGCAACAAGCCAACAACCACGCTGAAAAAATGGAAAGGTACAGCCATGAATTCTCAAGGGTTAATTTGTTCCATGCCATTATAACTCTTCCATTTTGGAGATCTACCATTACTATTGAAGTAATAGGAAGCGTACCATTAAAATTTGCCCGATGTCGGAAATATGCCATTATGTACGCCCGCAGCGACGATGGGCCCACACACAGGCGTACACGGTTTCATATTGCCCGTTCTGCCCTTGCTACGAGGGGATAAGGCTCCCAGAGCCGGTCTGATTCATTCCCTCTCCTTTGCGCCACCCTCGACGCCGGCCCCTATCTTGATCTGCTCCTCCGCTCCTCTTGCTCCTTTGCTCTCACCGCTCCTTTGCTCTTCCTGTTCTTGGCGCCGGCGAGAAAAGGCATGGTTGGCAGTGGTGCTTCAATGTCGGGCACTGGGGCCAGCTCAAGTCACATGGAGGGGCTACCACGGATTAATTGTCCCAAATGTAAGATCCCGGTTGTGAGGCTTAGGAGCAAGAAAAAGAAGAGTTATGGAGCCATCTTCTACAAGTGCCCAAACAATTTCCCGGTGAGCAGATCGGTTCACACTTATTCGTTGGATTTGCATTGCATTTGGATGATTTTGCTTGATGTTTTTGGTGCAGGATGACAGGACATGTGGGTATTACTGGTGGGAGGCCGAGTACGAGGATTATTTGCGTGACAAGTATCCAGAGTTGTTGATGATGCATTATGGCCAGATGGACTCAGCTAGGGCTGTTAGTCCAGCAGCACCCAGGTCTGTTAGTGCAGCTCCTGAGTTGCAGCTTAGTGAACTGAAGTCTCAGTTTTTGGAACTGAAGTTGGAGACTTGTGAGATGAAAATGCAGATTAGTGAGCTGAAGCAACAGATTGGCAAGGGCAAGACAGTAGCATTTGATAATGCAGTAGTTGTTGTAATAGTTGGTTTGTTGCTTGGAATCTTAGTTGCAAAAATCTTCAAGTACTAGAGTCTGTTGCTTGTAATAGATGTAAGAGTACCCTAGATGCAATGGTCATTTTGTGCCAGTAGCTGATATGTAATGGTCACTTTGATGTACTATGACTTGTATGCAATGCGTTGGCAGAATTATGGTCATTTCTATGCAATGTGTTGGCAAAGTTATGGTCAGTTTCAATGCAATGTGTTCAAACAAATAACAGGTGCAACACACAAATAACAAGTTCAAGGTCACACATACTTCCATAACAGGTTCACACATACTTCCATAACAGGTTCACAGACCAACTGCTTAACAGGTTCAGCATAACATAACAGAAATAAAAGGTTTAGCCTGGCCACATTGGCCTTACATGATCAAGTTCACAGACTGGCCACATTGGCCTCACATCCAAAATACACAAAAGGCTGTGATGCATCCAGAACCCTAGTTCATGGCCTGAGTGAGCCAATCCATCAAGCTTCTAACAACTTGAGGTGGTGGAGCACTTGCATTCTTTTTCTGTCTCTTTTTGGCTGGGGTCTTCATTTTCTTAGGTGTCTTCTTCTTCTTAGGCGTCCCCTTCTTTTTTGTTGCCTTCTTCTTCTTCTGTTGTGGCTGCTGGCTGGTGCTTGCTTCTTCTTCTTCTTCTTTCCTCTTCCTGTGAAGTCAACAAATGTGTTAGTAAGGAAATGAAATAGGATTGTCTCAATGGAAAAGAAGGAACAATATTTTACCTTTTATTTGGGGTTGCAGGCTGGCCATCTTCATCTGGTTCTGCCAACTTGCATGTCTTAGAAAAGTGACCAAATCCTCCACACCTTCTACATTTGACTCTTTTTTGGTTGGATTCTTCTCTAAGCAGCCTCTAATTCTCTGTGTTTTAGGCCTCCCTGCAGCTCTTTTCTGTTTTGGTGGAAAAAGCTTGAAACCAAGTTCCACAGCAGGTCAATCAGTTCTATCTGGCATTGGTTCAACCTTGCCTTCATATACTGCCCTGAATCTGGCTACAGAGTAGTACTCATGCACAAAGTCACAGATTTTTAGACCTCTGTTGGAGCATATCCATGCTAAGGCATGTTTGCAGGGTTTGCCACTGATTTGCTACATTCTGCCGGAGCATTTGTGTGCCTCTAAGTGAACTATGTGCCTCTTTGTGTTGTTCCAGTCATCAACAAGTGTTACTTCTGCAAAGCATTCATCACTGATTGAGACTTTGACAACTCTAAGATTATTGCTTATAAGGTTTAGCTCCTTCTCAACACTTGTCAAGATCCCATCTTCCATTTGTCTCCCAATCATCCTTCTAAGGTAACTTTTCTTCATGATTAGTTCCCTCAGACCATCCACTAACTCATGAACAAGTAAACCTTTCAGTCCCTTGATCTGACTGTTGAAGCTCTCTGAGACATTGTTACTCAAGTAGTCACATTTGCTCAACTCAGAGAAGTCACATCTATACCAGATTCTGGGGTGATAATCTGAGAGGAACTTTATTGCTTCTGGAGCATATTCATGTATTTTTTGCATGTGCCACTTGAAAAGCCCTTCTGTATAACTCCTAGCAGTTGGATACAGGTGCTAAGTGAAAACATCCCCTTGGTAATACTTAATGAAGTTGCCATACAAGTGCCTCATACATTCCCTGTTCTGAGCTTCAGGGAAAACCTTACCAACTGCTTTTTCCAGCCCCTTGCAAGCATCTGTACAAATGACAAGTCCTTTAGGAGCCCCAATTGCTTTGCGCAACTGCTCCATAAACCAAATCCAGTTATCTTCTCTCTCTGAATCAAAAATTGCATAAGCAACATGGTACAACCAGTTGTGTCCATCTACTCCAGTAGCTGAGGCCAACTGCCCAGTGTACCTCCCAGTCAAACTAGAAGCAACAACACCTACAAAGGGTCTACAACCAGCAAGAAATCCATCAATGCATGGCTTCAGAGCTACAAAAATCCTCTTAAAGCACCTCTTCTTGCCCATCTTTTGTGTCTCTATTTCTACAATACTTCCTGGTGAAGTAATCTCCATCTGTGCTTTCCAATTGAACAGCAGCTAAAAACTCTCCTCATATTTACCATGAATTTGTTGCAATGCCAAATTCATGTCTGACCAAGCCTTGGAATATTTCAGTTTGATCCCATAATCTGCCTCCACCTTCTCCTTAGCTTCCTTTGGTCCCTTTTTGGGGTTCTTCTTCAGCCAGTCAGACAACTTATCAGCAACCCACCCTCGAGTGGCCATCAAAGTACATGATCCAGTACTCCTGATTGACCAACTCTGGTGGCAATTGGGTCTCCGTCCATTCGGCGATGAAGTCAGCCAGAACCTGAGATTTGATGTCCGTTCTAGGGGAGTACGTGATCCCCTGACCCATGAGCTCGAGCGCCCATTTGGCAATTCGACCGGTAGAGTCGGGGTTATTGATGATTTCTCCAAGGGGGAACGAGCTCATGACAGCGACTGGGTGCAAGTCGAAGTAATGACGCAATTTTCTCTTGGCGATCAGGACGGTGTATAGTAGCTTCTGGATCTGGGGGTATCGTGTTTTCGTGTCGCTAAGTACCTCGCTGATGAAGTACACCGGGCGCTGGACCTTGAGGATGTGTCCTTCTTCCTCCCGTTCTACAACGAGGGCTGCACTCACAACGTGCGTTGTTACCGCGATGTAGAGCAGGAGTGGTTCCCCTAGGGTCAGTGGCACCAGAATTGGCGCCTTCGTTAGGACAGCCTTGATCTGCGTAAGAGCCTCTTGGGCTTCTTGGGTCCATGTAAATCGTTCGGATTTTTTGAGTAGGCGGTACAGGGGGAGGACTCGCTCGCCGAGCCTCAAAATGAATCGGCTTAGTGCAGCGAGGCACCCCGTGACTCGCTGTACTCCCTTCAAGTTTTGGATCGGGCCCATCTTGTCGATGACCGTGATCTTCTTCGGGTTGGCCTCGATCCCTCATTGGGACACAATGAAGCCGAGCAGCATTCCTCTTGGCACCCCGAACACGCATTTTTTGGGGTTGAGCTTGACTCCATTCGCCCGGAGTTTATCGAACGTCTTTTGGAGGTCGGCCACGAGTTGGTCAGCTTGTTTGGACTTGACCACAATATCGTCCACATATGCCTCTACAGTTTGCCCGATGAGGTCGTCGAAACACCTGAGCATACATCGTTGGTATGTAACCCCAGCGTTTTTAAGCCCGAACGGCATTGTCACGTAACAGTACGAGCTGAACGGAGTGATGAAAGAAGTCGCGAGCTGGTTGGACTCTTTCATCGCGATCTGATGGTATCCGGAATATGCATTAAGGAAACAAAGGTTTTCGCACCCTGAGGTCGAGTCGACTATTTGGTCTATGCGCGGCAGGGGGAATGAATCCTTCGGGCACGCTTTGTTAAGACTCGTGCAGTCAACACACATTCTCCATTTTCCATTCTTTTTTTCATACAAGAACAGGATTGGCTAACCACTCGGGATGATACACCTCCTTGATGAATTCGTACACCAAAAGCTTCACAGTCTCCTCACTGATGGCCTTGCGCTTCTCATCATCGAAGCGGCGTAGGCGTTGCTTCACCGGCTTGGAGCCAGGCCGAATATCTAAGGAGTGCTCGGTGACCTCCCTCAGAATGCCCAGCATGTCCGAGGGTTTCCACGCGAAAACGTCGATATTCGCGCAGAGGAAGTCGACGAGCGCGCTTTCCTATTTGGGGGACAGCTTGGTCCCGATCTGAGCCACCTTCTCCTTAATGTTGTTCGGGTCGAGCTGTATCACCTTGGTATCCTCTGTCGGCTGGAAGGACGCCATACCATGATTGGAGTCTGGAGCTTCCTCCACCAGACGGGCTCGGATCGGCGCGAGCTTTTCAGTGGAGGCGATGGTCGCCGAGGCCAGTTCGCAGCTCTCGGCTTCACACTGATAGGCGCGCTGGAAGGATGAGCCCACAGTGATCACCCCCTTAGGTCCAGGCATCTTGAGCTTCAGGTAGGTGTAGTTGGGGACGGCCATGAATTTCGCATAGCACGGCCGACCCAGGATGGCGTGGTAGGATCCGTAGAATCCTTCTACCTCGAACGTGAAAGNTCTCCGTCCTGAAATTGGATGGAACCCCAAACGTAACAGGCAGGTCAATCTGCCCGAGGGGAACGGCCTGCTTCTCGGGAACGACCCCGTGGAAGGGCGCCCCGGTCGGGCAGATGCACGCCCGGTCAATGCCCATCGCATCGAGGGTGTCGGCGTAAAGTATGTTGAGTCCGCTCCCGCTGTCCATCAGGACCTTGGTGAGCCGCTTGCGACCAATGATCGGGTCGACCACAAGCGGGTACTTTCCCGGCCTGGGAACGAACTGTGGATGGTCATCGCGGTCGAAGATGATGGCCGCTTCCGACCACCGAAGGAAGGTCGGCGTGGCCGGCTCAGCGGCGAACACCTCACGANCATTCCGCCTTCGCCTGACCCCTGCTGACAGAGGCCTCGGTGCCGCCAAAGATCATCAGGCATCCGTCGGGCTCCGCGTACGGGTTGGCCGCTATGTTCTCTGCCCCCCTCGGCTCCCTTAGGGGTTGGGTCGGGCTTCCACTTCCTTGGATCCCCCCTCCGGGTATCCCCGGTCATGAATTTCTTTCATGAGGGAATACTCCTTGTACAGGTGCCTCACAGGGTACTCGTGATTCGGACAGGGTCTGTTCCACATCTTCTCGAAGTGGTCGGTCATTTCCCCCGCCGAAGGTTTGACCCCCAGCTTCCGTTTGGCTGCCATGACCGTGGCGGCGTCAGAATCCTGTCGCCGCACCTTATTCTTCTTCTTCTTCTTGCTCGGGCAGTTGGAAGGACCCTCGTCAGCTTCCTCGATGTGCTTGCCCTTCCCCTCGGAGGGATGGTAAAAGATCGCCCCGACTGCCTCCTCGCTCGAGGCGTGACTCGTTGCTATGTCGAGAAGGTCTTTTGCCATGCGAGGGCTCCTGTGCCCAAGCTTATGGACGAGGGACTTGCAAGTCGTCCCCGACAAGAATGCGCTGATGACGTTGGCATCAGCGAGGTTGGGCAGCTCGTTACATTGTCGGGAAAAGCGTCGGATGTACTCTCGGAGAGTCTCCCCTTGCTTTTGTTGGCAGTTCATGAGGTTCCAAGGGTTCCCCGAGCGAGTGTAAGTCGCTTGGAAGTTCCCAACAAAGATCTCCCAAAGATTGGTCCAGTTTTGGATCTAGCCCGCAGGGAGATGCTCGAGCCACGCCCTGGCCGAGTCGGCCAGGTATAGTGGTAGGTTTGGGATGACAAAGTCATCGTCATCTGCCCCCCTTCCCCGGCCCGGCACGCGAGTCGGTAGTCCTCGAGCCAGAGCTCGGGATTGGTTTCCCCCGCATACTTAGGCTAGTTTGTCGGGGGTCGAAACCGCGGAGGACATGGAGCGTTCCTGATCTGGGNAACTGAAGACGCGAGGTCCCGGTGCATCCGGGCTCGGGCTCCGTCCCTCGGCGTCGTCATTGTATCGGCCTCCGCGGTGTGGAGCACGTCCGCGCGGAGGTTCTCCATCGCCCTCGACCGGCTGGCGACGGCGCACGTTCAGTATGTTACGGGCGTCGTGGACTGGGCCGAGACGTCCCTGGATGGGGGCCGGCCGTGCGTCGGGACTGGGACACGGCTGATGAACCGACATGTTCTNGTGGGTCGTGGTCGCCGCAGTTGTGGGGTGGTTGTCTCAAGGCGCGACGCTGGCTGGCCTAAGAGCCGCGTCCTCGGGACTGCGAGCTCTCGGCCTACTGCGCCGCCGCTCGCTCGAGGAGCTCGCCCACCTTGCGTTGAGCTCTTCGGGTTTCTGGCATGACGAGGTCAGGGAGTCCCCACAAAAGCGCCGCGGCGGCTGCGATGTTTTGGCTTGCTCTCGCGAAACGGGGCAGCCCCGCATCGTCGTTCACGATTTGCCGTTGAACATCACGAGCACGCCCGCGCGCCAGTGCTCCAGCGTCACACTATTGGAGCTCATGCTCGATGCATGCTTGCTCCTGATCCATGCGCACACGCTCATGCTCGACGCGAAGCCGCTCTTGCTCCACGCACGCGTGTTCTTGCTCCAATCGGCATCAGGCCTCCTGGAGCTCTTGTCTTCACGGCCGCGCCTGATCGGGGCGAGGGCACTGAGGTGGTTCAGTCACAGCCCTTCCCTCTCTTGCAGCATCAGCGTTGGCCACGATGGGGTTGGCCGCAGCGGCATCAACCGCGGCGGCATTAGCCGCAGCACCGCGTGCCGGCGGCTGGCTGGAGTCGTCGTCGCCGCTCGCCTCTCCTAGAGCCCCGTCGGGAGTGTCCACCATAAAACATTCGAGGGAAGGATGATGGGTCTCGGCGACCAGCTCTATCTCGGATGTCGTCGATGAGCTGTCGTCAAGCAAGTCGAGAACCGACTCCGAGGCATGGTCGATCACCCGCACGAACTCATTGTCCGCGGGGGTCTGGCGCATATCGCGGGCCAACCAGCGAGAGACCGTTTCCCCTGCGTTGCGCAAGCCGAAGGGCGCCGCGTAAGGCGGAATGGGGATTAACGTGCCTGGAGACAGTTGCGCAGCTCCCGTGAGCTAGGTCGTGACATTCGCGAGGGCGAACACGACGTAGCGCGCGTCTTCCTGGGACGGCCGCAGTCCCAGGAACGTATTGAGCTGCCTCCAAAGGTCCCCTTTGTTGGAGTTCGCGGGGAACTCATGGGGCTCTGGGCACTCGGTCGAACGCTCGCGAGGGCCTCGACGGCCGCTGAGACACTGGTGTTGGTGTCGTTGGCTGGGGCGGCGACGGTGGGCCGCTCCAATGCGCCGCTACCGGTGGTGATGAAGTCCAGGCTTCCGAAACACACGTGCGGCCCAGGAGCCCAGCTCGAACCGTCACTAGCCATCCGGAGCCTGAAGGAGATCGACGAACACGCAAAGACCCCTATCTGGCGCGCCAACTGTCGACGTCGGAGATGACCGACTAATGAATTTCGTGGATTGCGTGCTAAGGCCCGGATGGTTCGCGAGAGGAAACAAGGGATTATACTGGTTCGGGCACGAACGCCCTACGTCCAGTTTGATGCTGCTCGTGTTACTCGCCTTGCTCGTAGTAGGGGTTACAAGCGGTCGAGAGAGGGAGGGGCTCCCAAGTCTCTGTGAGCGTGTGTGCGTATGTGGGTGTGCTGAATGGAGTGGGCGAAAATAGTGACCCCCTGGCAAGGACGACCTCCTTTCCCTTTTATAGCCCAAGGGAGAGGACCGGGTCGGATACATGGTCGGAAAAAAGGAAAAGAGATCCCGAGGGAGAGAAAAGAAAAACTAAGAGGTCGGGTGAGCCTCCATTTCTCCGCTTGTCGTCGAGTCCTTTCTTGGGGACCGTGGAGGGTTCTCATGACGGATATCCTGTAGGCGTCAGTGATATTTGATATTTTTACACCATGCGCCAGAGCTCCATTACTCGCTAGGGGAAATGATGACTAAACTTAGGGTGGAGGGCAAGCCGGGGCTATGAGCGTTTAGGCCCTTGCTTAGGGCTGAACGGGTGCTAGGCAGCATCCCGTCATTCGTTTATGATGGGCCAGTTGCCGAGCGTGCCTGCCCGCCATCATTAGTTTTGGGCTGAGTAGACTGGCGTATTAGGCGTGCGGCGCCCGCCCTGGCGTTTAATGCTTGCAGTGTTCGATCACATCTCAAGCCTGACATGTCTGACAGGCTAAGCCCCTGGGTCATGATGGCTTGTTGACCCAGAGGGGGTCAGCCGAGGCGAAAGGGCAACTGGTGGACCCAAACCCGACGCGGGTCGGGCGTGGCGGACGTCTCTGCCTACAGTGGTTCCCTCGCCCGACCCCCATAGTGTTGGGCGAAGCGAAGTGGTTCGTCCGATCCCCGTCGCCCACCTTCGGGGGTCGGGCGACATGGGGTGAGGCGTGTCAGGCCATGGCTAGGCCATGGCCGGGCCATAGCTGGGCCGTTGGCGAGACTCGGTGGTTTCGTGGGCTGCTTAGGGATCGGCCTTTCTTAGTTTGGGAGTCTTATCCTCGTAGTTTAGACACCCCGGATATTTATATCTGACACTATGGGAGACTCATAGGCAGCTAGTTGGTCGATGAGTTCAGTGTATTCAGTAATATAATCATCTGCTGAACCTATTTGCCTAATACGAAGCAATTGACATATAAGAAAATCATGCTCATCTTTGCCAAAACGCTCAACAAGCATAGCACAAAACTCTTGCCAAGTGCTCCTACAGAGACGTGCCTCCACAGATTGGAGCCAGCGTGCTGCAGAACCCTTGCAACTCATGGAAGCAACCTTGATCCACATATCAGAGGGAACAAAATACATCTCAAAGTAGCTCTCACAACGGGAGATCCAGAGCTTAGGATTATCACCGAGAAATTCAGGGAAATTCAACTTGGGCAAACGACTGAGCAGGTTACAGTCAGGATACATGGATCTCGAATCATGCATCTCCGGGCTTGCAGTAGTGAATTTGGGGGAAGTGGAGGGAAGTTTGGGCAGTGACGTACCGTTGACCGGGATATGAGCAGGGGTGAAAACCTTCCCAAACTCATGATCCCGGTAATCGTTGTCATTGTGGTGCCCATGAGGGCCGTCGACGATGAATCCGGTAGGTGGGCGGCCGGTCGTCGACTTGGGGTGGTTGAGCAACCCCGGATTAGCAGTGGATCGATCGAGGATGACCCAATCCATATGCTTGTTCAGCTTGGAGACTTCCAACTTCAGATCGGTGACGATGGAGTCGACTTGAGGCTTCCACGCATCGAACGCTGCGGTCGCAGTCTCCATGGAGTTCTCCAGAGCTTGCACGCTTTCGTCCTTGGCGGATTGCTTGGCGTCGAGATCGGAGAAGCGGATCTCCCACTTGGAGTCAAACTCGGAGAACTTCTTGTGGATCTCATCCAGGATCAACTTCGTGTTGGGATCCATCACGCCTTGGCGTCGCTAGAGACGAGTGTAGTGGTGGTGCTGCTCCAGAATCGGTGAATCTAATACCAGATTGTTAGAGGAGAGAAGCAGGAGGGCGATCGGAGATGAGGAAGAGAAGGGAACAGGGAAGAACGAGAGGACGAGGACAGCTTATCACTGTATTATCAATTACAGAGTAGTTCCTACCATTCTCATCGGTTTACATCCAGTCTTATACCCAAGCAGCTATTACAGTTAATAGACCCATTCTGGGCCGGATACGCGAACGTTGGGCCTTGCCTTCTGCGCTTTTCTCATGGTTCAGCAACTGGTCCTGGGCCAGCATGGTCAGTGACATCTAATTGGCGGCCAGAGTGGAGAAAGCGCCCGGCCGAATGCAACCACGACAACACAAGTACCTGTCAATAACAGCTACAAATTAGGGCATGTTCTGTTGGGCCCGGATTGATCAGGGTTGGCCCAATATGCCTGCCATGCTTCGAGGCGAGAGAATTTAGAAAGTTTCTGCTGTGGCCTGGGCAAGAGTGGGATGGGCTTATTTGGGCCGGGCATAAAACAGGAGGGAAATAGAATTTGACTGGGCTAAGTTGGTGCAGCGGGTCAAAAGGAGGGAGGGGAGCTTTGGGCCGAAATGAAGTTTGGAGCTAATGGACTTTTCATTATTATATATATATGTTGGAAATAGTTTTGAATTTGAGTTGTTTCTCATTTAAAATTTCACGATTATAGCAACAAAAAAATTCCATTGCTTGCTTGATACATATAGTTCCTCTGGTGGAATCTATAGTCTATGTAGGCTACGGTATCATCTCTTAAGTATCCGGTCTAGGTGCTGGGAGGGACAACGCCATAGAAAATTTCTACACTTACAACAGCTCTAAATCATAGTAAGTTGTTTAAGTTGTTTAGTTCGAAAAGTGGAAACTCGCTGAATCTTAAAAATGGGATGTCGAAAGGGGTATTCAGATACTAATAAAAAAATAATTACACAACTCGTCTAAAAATTGAATTTTGAATCTATTAAACCTAATTAATCCATTATTAGAGATTGTTTACTGTAACACGACGTTGTCTAATCATGGCCTAATTAGGCTCAATAGATTCGTCTCGCGAATTTACCCGGGGTTATAGAATGTGTTTTGTCATTAATCCATGTTTAATACTTCTAATTAGTGTCCATACATTTGATGTGACGGGTGAATAGTGGAAACTTGCCAGAAACTTGTCGATCTAAACAAGGCCTAAATTCAGAGGTCCAGAGATGTGAAAAGTATAGTGTTTTTCTTCCATGGTTGGTTAGCTTCACATACAAAGACCCATACAAACAGGGGTGAACTTAGGGCTAAACATGAGTTAGAGCATCTCCAAGAGCGTTTCTGAAATCTACTCTGTAAATCATCATTTGGTCAGTCATTTAAGTAAAAATCGTCTATATCTTTATATTCTTCAACATCTTTTCTATATGTTGTGTGCAGTCTAGAGAGTCATTCTTGCTCTTCATCTTTGGCTAGCGAGAAATCTGGAATAAAAGATATCTATATTTGGATATCCAATTGAAGAGCCTGTTGGAGAGTATTTTTTCACCAAAATATCTATTTCTGTAAGTTAGAAAAGATATAAAGAGTGTCTTAGAAATTCTCTCAGGGCATGCCATAAGAATAGTTAAATTTAGAATGCTAATACATGGTGGGAAATTGTTGATTATAGCTCAGATTTAAAATCTTGAGTGAGAGCCTGTGCCATCACTGAGATCAACATGGGTCTGCCCTGAAATTGCATTGACATATCGAGCTAGGCCAATCTCAATATCTCATTAGTTTCTTTTGAGCCAATCAGTGTAGTAACCTAATGCTCCACCAATCTCAATATCTCATTACAGAAATTGCTTCTTGCTCCACCAATCTCAATATCTCATTACAAAAATTGCTTCTGACTTTTTTATATTTTTAAAGTGAACGGATTTAATATGCACTTTTACTGTTTTAAATTATGTTGCCCCGTGAGGGCGCATGATGACTGACCTTTCNACAAAGGGTCGGATCTAATGAGTGATCAAAACTATTTTTTGTTTTGTCGTGGGATAGCAATACAATTCAATGGTTTAATNTCAATGGTTTTAGTTGGTGTGATGTGCCAATATTATGTTTTTAGTTTTGAGCTTTTAAGATAAAAGATTTATCGAAGAAAATAAAAATGCTCTCTGTTCACATTTCTACGCGCACAAAAGAAAACCCCTCTAATTTACAGAACACGAACAGAAAAAGTGTTGAATGTTCTAAAAGCTCCTCAACCCGTCTGCCTCCAAACCCCATCTCCCTCGCTCAGTCTCGCACTCTCCTGCGTATAAAACCGCGCAACCTCATCTCTAAACCCCGCCTCGCCTCGCCAGTCGCCACTCTGCCTCCAAATCCTCCGCCTCGTCCTCTCTCCACCTTATCCTATCGGCTCTACAGCGCCTGCTCACAGCTCCGCCCCCTCCATCCCCCGATGGCCTCCGCCAACGCCATCTCCACCGCCTCCCTCCTCCGGCCACTCTCTCAGGTCAGCTCCTCCTCTCCTCCCTCGCGCGCCGCTGTCTTCCCGGCGTGACGGTCAATCGTTTCTTGGTTCCTCAATTGCGGTTTCTGGGGCGGCAAGGCCACCTGGATTGCCGTTCCTCGCCCAATTTGGAGACTTTCGTGTTCGTTGAATGGTGGTTTCCTCACGAATTCTGTGCTGCCGTGTCTTTCCAATATATAACATTTCTTATTGGCTGCAAGCAGAGGAGGACTAGGAACGGCCGGTCGCAGCGGTTCGTGGTGCGTGCGGACGCCAAGGACATCGCCTTCGACCAGAAATCCAGGGCGGCGCTCCAGGCCGGCGTCGAGAAGCTCGCCAAGGCGGTCGGTGTCACCCTCGGGCCCCGAGGTATAGGAATGCCCGGCTGCTAGCACACGCTTCGTGTTAGATGAACAATTGCGTTTCATATCCAGAGCTAAGACTTGCATTTTGATGTTAAATCACGTGCTTCATCTTCAAAATTACTGCTTGCTGACAGAGAATTGTAATTCATCTCTCGAATTGCGACTTGCGTTAACTATTTCATTCTTGAATGATACACCACTGACTTTTCAGTATAGTTTTGGTGCCCCCTAGTTGGGTACGTTATTAGGATGCTCCGAATGTGTACTTGTTCAGTATCTTTAGTGAACTCTGACAGAATGTTAGTTAACTGCAAATTATAATCCTTAAAAGCTGATTATGGTCCTCAGTTGCTGTTTATTTGTTTGTTCGCTTAGAATAATGAGCATATTTTCTTCTGTAATCATAACATGTTTTTGTGTAACTAGTGTTAAAAGAAATTATACAGTAATGTACTGTTTAGATGAAGCAATCTTGTGACCTCTGTAATGTTTTCACAGGGAGGAATGTTGTGCTGGATGAGTATGGCAGCCCCAAAGTTGTAAATGATGGAGTCACTATTGCCCGGGCTATTGAGTTGTATGATCCAATGGAAAATGCTGGTGCAGCACTGATTCGTGAGGTGATTTCTTTCTTTCTTTCTTTCTTATATAATTAAATAATTAATATGTGGTATCATTGTAATATCTGTGAATCCTGAATTCAAGCATTATGTTCTCCTCTTATTTGTCTTGCCATTAAAGGTTGCTAGCAAGACCAATGATTCTGCTGGCGATGGGACTACAACTGCTTCTGTCCTTGCTCGTGAAATCATCAAGCTAGGCCTTCTGAGTGTAACGTCTGGTGCAAACCCTGTGTCACTTAAGAAGGGAATCNGAGCTTGAGAATAAGGCTAGACCAGTCAAGGGTGGTGGTGATATCAAAGGTGACTATTGTATTTTAATGTTAGATTGTGTATCTTATTTACTTTCACTTCTTAGCACAGATTAGAAGCAAAATTTGTATTCATAACATAATTCATGCCTAATTTGGAGCTGTTCGGCTTTACAGCTGTTGCGTCTATCTCTGCTGGCAATGATGAATTTATCGGATCCATGATTGCTGAAGCAATTGACAAAGTGGGACCTGATGGTGTCCTTTCGATTGAGTCTTCTTCATCTTTTGAAACTACTGTTGATGTTGAAGAAGGAATGGAGGTTCGTAAAGACACAGCTTGAACAGTTACTTCCTTTCTGTGTATGGTGTACCTGAAAACGTTACAATGCATATGTACTATCACAAGTTTTCAATTTTTCTTAAATATTGCAGATTGACCGTGGATATATTTCCCCACAATTTGTGACCAACCTTGAGAAATCTATTGTGGAGTTCGAGAATGCTAAGGTTCTTATTACTGATCAGAAGATCACAAGCATAAAAGAAATTCTTCCAATTTTGGAGAAGACCACACAGCTGAGAGCCCCGCTGTTCATTATAGCTGAGGACATTACTGGTGAAGCTTTGGCAACTCTTGTTGTTAACAAGCTTCGAGGAATCCTTAACGTTGCAGCAATTAAGGCCCCAAGCTTTGGTGAGCGGCGGAAGGCTGTCCTTCAGGACATTGCCATTGTCACAGGTTTGTCTTGCAACCAACAGCGACACTATTTGAATTTTTTCCTCACATTGGTATATTATTTTCATTGTTCACTACTGTGGCTGCGTTGCTTTCTGCTGATTGAAGTCCTGTGGCTTTATGCCCGCGATAAGTTTATGTATTAAAAATACATATTGTGCTCCATGCTCATAGTAATGCTGTACTATATAAATTTCTTATTTTATTTTCCCATATAATTTGGCCAAGGGCCTAGCCTTTTACTACAATACATTCACTAGATTTTAGTAGTTTCATCAACTGTGCCATACCTTCTATCTTCCACTTGAACATAATTGGGTGAGAATGCTAGGTGATCACACGATCAGAGGGCTTTTGTCAGTTGGTATTGCATGGATCATATTCTTCATCTGTAATGCTAAACTTTATGCAACCATCTGATGCATAAACAAGGAGTTGAGAAGTTGAAATCACCATCTCTTAGTGCCAGAGTTATTTATTGTCCTTGGCATACTAGCAAGATGTTGAACCTAAAATATCGAAAATTTCACTTAGAAGTGTCAGCTTGCTAGAGAAACCAAAAACCATGGTTCTTGACTGCACTTGCATCAACCATGATGTTTCAGTTTGCTGGACATTATAAGAGCTCCTGTGGGCTGTGGCAGGTGATTGGTGCGATACTTAAATGGATAGTTCCATGATCTCCTCAAAGTTAAACACTTAAATCTACGTTCCGTATTCTTTGCTTTTTTTGTTGGTTTTGTTATCCAGGTCCTTTTAATACTTGTATCATACTTGGCTATTCATTTATCAGTTTCATTTTTCTTATCATGTAATTTCACTTTCAGGTGCTGAGTTCCTAGCAAAAGATCTTGGTTTGTTGGTTGAAAATGCTACAGAGGAACAACTTGGGACAGCAAGGAAAGTCACGATACATCAGACCACAACTACCCTCATAGCAGATGCAGCCAGCAAAGATGAGATCCAAGCCAGAGTTGCACAGCTAAAGAAGGAGCTTGCGGAAACTGATTCGATTTATGATACTGAGAAATTGGCTGAGAGAATTGCGAAACTTGCTGGTGGTGTTGCTGTTATCAAGGTTGGAGCTGCGACTGAGACTGAGCTTGAGGACCGCCAGCTACGAATTGAGGATGCAAAGAATGCCACTTTTGCCGCTATTGAGGAGGGCATTGTTCCTGGAGGTGGTACGGCATATGTGCACCTATCCACCATTGTCCCTTCGATCAAAGAAAAAATTGAGGACCCTGATGAGCGCCTTGGTGCTGATATTATTCAAAAGGTAACTTGGCTGGCATATATCAACGAATTGCTCTGTGCCTATACAGTTAGATATGGTAACTGCATTTATTACCAGAGACGTCCAATCACAGAAGTACCTTTACCTGTGCTGGTAAAACATAGGAATCTAAGATGTGCGTTTCTAACTCTCTGCATAGACCTAGACCATAGTATTGTGTATTGGCATTTCACAATTCAGGCCGGTTCTTGTCACAACTAGACTGTTTCTTTAGAGCAACAAATCATCTTCTGACAATATCTTGTCAACTTCTGCAGGCATTGGTAGCACCTGCTTCACTGATTGCGCACAATGCCGGAGTCGAGGGTGAAGTGGTCGTTGAGAAGATCAANGAGTGGGAAGTGGGCTACAATGCAATGACAGACAAGTACGAGAACCTGATCGAGGCTGGTGTCATAGACCCTGCCAAGGTGACTAGGTGCGCACTCCAGAATGCGGCCTCAGTGGCTGGAATGGTCCTAACCACACAGGCAATTGTTGTGGAGAAGCCGAAGCCAAAGCCTAAAGTGGCCGAGCCGGAGGAGGGCACCCTTACTGTGTAAATTTTAACGTTCTTGAGGCCGCTGTTTAGATGGTTCAGATCAGTTGAAAGGGTAGAACTCTGGTTTGAGGATTTTGCTTCAGATCCACTGAAAGGTGTAGAGTAGGATTGCCATTTTGCGGATGAAGGGTAATTTTACTTGGGTCTGAACTCATGCGAATCAAAGAAATTTTCATCATCATTCTTGAAATAAATTGATGGCGATGTTTAATTGTATGTGGGATGAGTTATACAGTGTCCTTTTGACTGCATATGTGATCAGTGTTTTTCATGATCAGTGTCAATTTTGCTTCTATCACCGCATTGGTGACACCATTCTACTCCCAGGCGCCAATGCCAAGTAATACTTGACTATTAAAGTGGACGCACAAACTATTTGTAACCGACAAGTAATACTTGATTATTGTGTGTTACTTCGTGTGAACTGCAAACTTTATCCAAATATTATAGGTAATAAATGAGAGACTATTTGCAGGTCTAGTGACTGTACTCTGTAAAATGAATACAGAAGGAGGATAATATTGGCCGTGTTCGGATGAAACTGATCAAAAAATTGTCCAAAGANGCATGCATGGAGTACTAAATGAAGTCTATTTACAAAACCTTTTCACAGATGAGTGCAACTTTGCGACGAATCTAACGAGCCTAATTAATCCATGATTTGCAANATGCTACAGTAATCATCCTCTAATCGTGCGGTCAAAGGCCTCATTAGATTCGTCTCGCGAATTTGTCGGGGGGTTGTGGAGGTAGTTCTGTAAACTGACTTTATTTAATACCCCTAATTAGTGGTCAAAGTAGGGTACAAAAAATTTGTCCCTCCATCTGAACACGGCCATTAAAAAGTGAATTAGTCTAATGTGGTATTTTCCCATCTGTACTTGTCATATGTATGCAACTATTAAAATGGCAGTCCGGAGAAAGAAATAGAGTGAAATGCACCATGGGTTTTTAAACTATTTTTGAATTCTCGTCTAGGTCCATAAATTCTCAAAGTGATCATTTGTGTCCATCAACTTTTCCCATGGTACATTCTAAGGCCCTGTTTAGTTGAGGAAAGTTCGCGTTCATCCGTGTAATTAGTTTTATAATTAGATCATGTTTAGTCCTCCTAATCTTCGGTTTAAAATTGCTACAGTAAATTTCGCAAACTTTCTCACCGAACTAAACAGGCCCTAAGTTAACTAGAGGTCCAGTCATGGACTTCAATTCACACTTAGTGAACCACTTTAAAAGTTCAAGGACCTAAATGACTATTTTAAAAGTTCATGGACCCAGATGAGAATGCGAGAAAAGTTTAAAGACCTATGATGCATTTCATTCTATATATTCATGTTTCAAAATCAGGCGAAATTCCGTCTGGAATTCTCGAATTTCGATCTTTTCGGCCGCAACCAGTATATAGCACACGATGTTGAGTCTACATTCGCCCGTTCGTTTCTAGACTCGCGGTCGATCCGACCGCGTGTCTTCGTTGCAGCTTTCCCGCGGCCCAGACTCCCTTTCCTCGACCGCGTGTCTTCGTTACAGCTTTCCTGTGGCCCACACTCCCTTTCCTGAGTTCTCTTTCCGGCCCACC
>JAZFNS010079989.1:2059-14283 GCA_037127165.1 Alloteropsis angusta | reverse complement strand
TTATGAGTCTACAGTCACCCGTTCGTTTCTAGACTCACGGTCGATCCGACCACGTGTCTTCGTTGCAGCTTTCCCGCGGCCCAGACTCCCTTTCCCGAGTTCTCTTTCCGGCCCTCCTTCTCCCGTCCCGCAAAACCACCATCTAGTATTAGGAAACGGTTCGACCTCTGCCCGTTTTTTTATAAGGTCACACAGCAGTGGCGTTGTTTCTCCATGTAATTTGTACAAAATATGACAGTAGTAGGTAGCACAAGAAAAAAATTTGTTGCTGGTGTCCTTGGCACATGGGTAAGAAGTAAACTAATATTGGAACATATAGGAAAAAGCAAGGAATCGGAAATGTTGTACTGGATTACCTGATTGGAAATGTTGTCCTATTCCTTATGTGATGCAGCTTGTGGATCTAAATGAACCATGTATTCTTGAAGAGATTTGCCGGTGTTTTCTTTTTTTCGCCCTTTTACCGATAATTATGATAACTTTTATATTGTAAACTTTTATATAAAATTTTACATTACGAATATGACTTTGTTGTAGTATTATCAGCATTTTTAATCTAAAATTTTTATATTATTAAATTTACATTAGAAAAATATGGTGTTACACATGTCTTAAAAAAATCTACTTTTCTTCGGCTTTAGTCCCTTTGCCATAGAAAGCCGAATTGGTTAGTGTTCAGGGTTGTCGGGGGCGACTCCATCATATCGGGTTCAGAAGGATGTTTGGGGTTTGGGACAGCCATGTACCCCTGCCATAGAAGGCTAAATTGTTTCGACATTGATCCCATGCAATAGAAAGTTGAACTTATCTGTTTGTTATCTGTTTGTAGAAAAAATTTGTATTAAAACTTATCTGTAGTTCAAAAAACCTTAGGTATTACGTAGTTGTAGAAAACTTTTGTATTTAAACTTATGCGAAATTCAAAAAACTTGTTTAAGTAATTTTTTTATTTGTATTGTATTTTAGTTTTGAAAGTTACTTTTATTTTTCCCCCCCTCTTTTCTTCTCCCTCTTTTCCCCAATCCCAAATGTTTTTAGTTTATTGAAAGAGAAAAAAAGGGCAGAAAGGAAATGCAGTATGAGCGCGTACAGTAAGTGCGGAAAGGAAATTGCTAGCACGCGGTATCAAAAAGAGAATGACAGGCGCACGCAATATCCAAAAATAATAATGATGATGCTGCCGGAAGATTGACCCAACGGAACCGTCGTAGCAGGCGACCGTAAACTAGACGAGCTGTATATAGCATCTTCCGTTTACAAATATTGGCTTTTATAGAATTTCATACTTCTTATTGAGGAATATTCACTACTGGCGCGGTGGTGAAAAACTTCTTTGTCATAATAGGTCTGGGGATCGACCCGTGTAAAAAATTGTGGCGCGAAATTAAGCACTCTAGCTAGGAAAACAAGTAGTTCCACGAGTTCTTTGAAATTCTAGCAGCACAAAAAATTTATTAAGATTTTATTTGATAGGAATTCTGGAACGCTGGAATTCACAAATTTCGTAGTTCTGCCCATGGATGGTACAAATGTGCAAAACATAATTAGAATCCGGACGTATATCTCGTCTTGATCAAAGGTTGCTCGACTGATCGGCCAATATGTAGGAGAATCTGCCGCCTACCCTGTGGAGAAGGTTGCCACTTCTACCGGCAGCAGCAAAGTATTTATGAATGACCAAACTGAACTTATTGAACACTGCACAAACTAGAACTGTACTTCCGTTCTACTAAACGTATAAGTTCTCATGAAAACTTATGAAGATGGTGCAAAATCACCGGCCAATTCTCTGCAAGCATAGGCATCTTGGAACTTACAGAACACTGCACAAACGAGAATGTTACTGATGCTGTTGATACTTCGTCTGCTGCTAGAGCTTCGACACCAAATAGGCCTCGGAGGTCATCTCGGCACATCGTCCCCAATGTTCGCCTGGCGGGCTCGGAATGGATCCAGCCCATGTAATAGCTTAGCTCTCCTTGGTAGTATAAATCGGAAGAAAGAGAGAGAGAGAGAGAGACTCATTAATTGTATGAACTGAATTGAGGAAACCTAAGCTGATCTCGTCCCTAGCTGTTCCCTGTTGTTGGCGATCAAAAATGGCACAAGGCAGTTCTGTCAGCGAAATCGGTGGGACCGGATTCCAGAACCGGTGGGACCGGATTTGTCCGACTGTTGCCCATCTGGCAATCAATCAAATCCGGTGGCACCGGATTATGAAACCGGTAGTACCAGTTTTCCCCGAGTCCTAGTAGAATTGGATTCTTTTGTGGGTCCGAGTTATAATAGGGCTTTCCTTCCGGGGCAAGACCTCCCCACCCTATAAATATGAAGGGTTGCGGCCGATTGAGGGTTTATCCAATCGATCAAATTAATATACCTTTACTTTTTTGTCATCTTCAAACCCTAGCTTTTCCAACCCTAATCTCTGTTTGCGCTTCGTCTCTATGGCGTTGACGGCGTTCTGAGTGGCCTTGCCGACCTCAGAGCAACCCTAGGCGCGCCTGCCCAGATGGGGTCCCTCCCAGGCCTGCGAATTTAGGCTCACGCAGCAAGCCCTAGGAAACCGGTACCACCGGATTCCTAAACCGGTGCCACCGGTTTCGCTCGGCCTGTTGTCGGTGTTCGATCTGTTGCGGATCCGCGCGTGCTAGCGCAACTCAGTGTGTTGACCGTGAAAAGCGTCAACACATTTTTGGCGACTCCACTGGGGAATTTGGAGATCTTGGTTTCTATAACCGATCTATCAAGCCCTAGCCAGATGGGATCTATTGCAAAACTTGACAAGGATAACATCATCGTGCCTTCCATTGAGGAGATCGGTGATGAGGAGCATCAGAGATTTGAAGCTGCCCAAGAATTCTTCAAAAGTCAATTCTTGATGGGGCTGAAGAAGGATCGCCACGGCAAGGTGATAAGGACTCATGACTTTATGATGCCGGCGTTCATGATGAAAGATCAGAAGGTGGAAGAAATACCTTCGGTAACTGCACATCCACTTGAACCTTCTACTTCTAATCCTGATGATAAGCTTGGTGCTGCGCTTTTACATACCTATAAAGTAGTCAGCAATCTTATGGACAGGATAGATAAAATTGAAAAGGATAAGATGGTAGAGCCTTCTTATTATTCACAAAATTTACCATCTATACAACATGAGAATATGCGTGCAAATATGTCGGCTACATCAGGAAAAATACCAGAAAATCCTTTATTTGGTATGCCGGTTAATTTTTATCCAGGGCAGATGTAGCCGCCAGCACATGTTTCACCAGCCACAGTGAAACCGATGGCACCGGTTCCAGAAACCGGTGGTACCAGTTTTGTCTCCCAGGCTGTGCAGCAGTCAGCACCACCCACAACAGCTCCTCTTTCGGTAGTCCCTAACCGAAATACGGAAGTAGTTAATGGATCTGCATATATTGGAACACGTGCATACACATCACCCCCTTTGCCTAACCAAAACATTAATTCTAGTGGGGTTCCTAATGATGTTTATGATCAGTATTTGCGGCAAGGTCCTAATCATACGCCTCATGTTGTTCAAGTTCAAAGTACAGCCACAGGGCAATCTGATCTAGCTCGTTCAAATTTATATGCTGAGTTCTATAAGATGAAGGACGAGTTAGCTAGTATGATGCAGGATAACCTTAGTATTGATATGGGTAATTCTAGATTATATCAAAAACCATATTCTGCTAGTTTTGGTGCTGTAGCTTATCCCAATAATTGACGTGTTCCTGATTTTGTGAAATTTAATGGTGAAGATAATAAGACTACTTGGGAACACATTAGCCAATATATTGCTCAACTAGGAGAAGCTAGTTCTAATGATGCTTTAAAAGTCCGCTTGTTTTCGTTGTCTTTAACTGAAACTGCTTTTTCTTGGTTTTTCATCATTAACTCCTGGCTCAATTAATTCGTGGAATCAATTAGAGTAAAAATTTCATGATCACTTTTATAGCGGGAGTACTCAATTAAAGTTGACAGATTTGACATCGGTTAAGCAACAAAGAGATGAATCTATTACAGATTATTTTAAACAATTCAAAGAAACTAGAAACCGATGCTTTAATTTGTTACTTTCTGAAAGGGATCTTGCTGATGTTACTTTTGATGGTTTAAGATCCTTTATTAGAGATAAATTAGAAGGCTTTGAACATTTTTCGGTTAATCAAGTGCAAATAAGAGTTTTAGCTACTGAAAACCGAATTAAAAATACCAAAGATACATATAAGACTCATCGTTCTAATGTGCATGTTGTTATTTATGATTCTAGTAGTTCGGACGATGATGAAGATGTGTATATTGCTGAACTTCTGTGGCCTTCTAAGAATATATAGTACACATGTTCATCTCTTAAGCCAATTCAAAAGAATCGGCAAGAAGAAGTGCGATTTACTTTTGATGTTTCCAAATGTGATCGTATATTTGATGAATTATTAAAGAATGGAAACATTAAGATGTCTCATGCTATTCCTTCACCTGAAGAGCTTAAAAGGCGGGCGTATTGCAAATTACATAATTCTTTTTCGCATGCTACTAATGACTGCAATGTTTTCCGTCGACAGGTGCAATCGGCCTTAAATGAAGGACGTTTGACACTACATGAGATGCAGGTGGATAAAGCACCTTTCCCTGTCAACGCCCTTGAGATGCAACCCCCTAAAGTTCTGGTTCGGCCGCATCAAGTCGAATCAACTAAAGGAAAAAATATTGTTGTGGGTGATGAAAAGCCAAAGCCTGAAAATTTGAAAGAAAAATCAATTGTCAGGGAAGTGGTGTGTGAGAAGACCCCCAATGGTAGAGAGACTTTTAAGATCACTGCAAGAATCTCAGATCTCGGGGGCAAGGAACATCCAGAGCACCGGTTGGACCTGCTGCACAGGAAAAACTGGTGTCACCGGTTTCTGAAACCGGTACTACCGGTTTTGGTCAGGGGCGCCCAAAAATGCTAAAGCCTAAGCGTCCTGAGATTGGAACCTGGAAAATTAATATGGCCAAAGATCAGGGTAAAGTTGCAAAGCCAAAGCCGACCTTCGACCAGTTATTTTCCAAATATGCTAATCAAAGGCCAGTTGATGAGGATTGGCCAGCAAAAAAGAGAAAGAGATCACTTATGCGTCAAAAGAAGCCAATTTCGCCTCCAAGGACGAATAACCAACAGAAGGGTGATGGTGCTAGCTTTTATCCCCAACAAAATCAGTATCAAGCCATGCCATGGATGCCTCCATATTATAATCCGGCATGGGATTACAATGGGATGAACATGCCTTATTACCCTATGCAATATTCTCATTTTCATCCAGGATGGGGTAATAACAGGGTACCAGCACATGAGAGGTTGGTGGATAACTATTCGACTCCTCGTCGATCAGTTTGGGATGTACCTCCTAAATCTGGTGGTACCGGTTTTCAAAACCGGTGGAACCAGTTTCCTCAGGAAAAGCTGGCATCTCCTCCCAAGCAAGTTTATCAGCCCCAGAAGGTGGAGAAAGTTGTTCAGAAGATGGATGTCGACCAAGAAAGGACTACAGCTGCTGATGTGATTCAGATTGGCGACTTCCAAGTTAATTTAAAGGACGATGACAAGATGCCAATGATAATTGGTGATGAAGCTAAACCATCAGTCCAGAAGGATGTTGCTGCAGAGCCTGATGTGGGTAAGAAGGTTGAAATTGATAAAACTAAATACCTTATGCCTAGATGGTGTCCTCCAGGTTTGACGCGTACACAAAAAAGGAAGTTACAGCGGCTTCGCTTTCAGGAACAGAAAGAGAAGGAACTGGAGAAGCAGAGGGAAGAGCACTTCAACAAATACAGGCCTATGATTCCTCCAGGCAAAGGGTGGAAAAAGACTGAGGTTCCAGAGCCAAATCCGGTGGCACCGGATTCCAAACCGGTGGAACCGGTTTTACCCACCTCGGTGCCAGACGCCACATCAAAACCGGTGACACTGGTTTTGAATCCGGTGGTACCAGTTTCTGCTGATCCAGGACCATCTCGTGTTTCTTCTGAGATTTCTGTTACTTCTACATTTGATCAGAGATTGTCATCGGATTCCCAGGATGTGGACAATGAACAGCTTGTTGATTATGACTCGTCTCCTGATCGTATGAATGTGGATGCTAATGTGGTGCATCTTTCTTCCGATTATTATGTTATTCCGGAGAAAGAGTTGGCTCATCTAGACTTTGGCCCAAAAAAAGCTATATTTAAAAGACCAAAGGATTCTGAAAATCATTTGAAGGCGTTGTACATGAAGGGTCATATCAACGGAAAGCTAGTTTCCAGGATGCTTGTTGACACCGGGGCAATTGTCAATTTGATGCCCTATTCTATGTTCAAGAAACTTGGAAGATTAGATGATGAGCTGATCAAGACCAACATAACTGTCAGTGGTGTGGGAGGATGCGAGCCTATGAGTGCTAAGGGCGTTGCTTCTATGGAGCTCACCGTTGGGAGCAAGACGTTGGCTACTGCTTTCTTCGTCGCCGAAGCCCAAGGTAACTTCAGTCNCAAATAGATGTGTACCTTCTAGTTTGCATCAATTTCTTATTCAATGGGTAGATGAAGACATTGAGATTGGAGACACATCGGTTTGTGTTGCAGTGGCTGATGGTTCTACCATGTCTATGCATGATCATGTTAAGTGCTTGACAGGTTTAGATCTTTCTGATTATGAGATGATTAGTTGTACTAGAGATGGCTTTGTACCTGCTGTTCTAAAGCCGGTTGATTATCAGCTAAACCATTTATTGTGAATTGATGAATAGTTCAGAATGGTTGCAGCAGAGACTTGAGCACTATCGGGCACAAAAGAACGATATGTGTGAGGCCATTTAAGATTTTGATGACATGAGTAAATTAGGACAAGGTTTTACATCGGCTGATCCTTTAGAGGATATTGATATTGGTGATGGCACTGTACCTAGGCCGACGTTTGTAAACAAAAATTTGAAAGCTAATTATAAAGCTGAATTAATCGAGCTGTTGAAAGAATATGTTGATTGTTTTGCATGGAATTATCAAGAGATACCTGGTTTAAGCCACGAGTTAGTTGAACATCGGCTGCCTATTAAGCCTGGTTTTAGGCCTTTTAAACAAACTGTCAGGCGTTTCAATCCTAATATGTATGACCGGATTAAAGAAGAAAGTAATCGGTTGTTGGATGCAAATTTCATTAGACCTTGTCGTTATGCTGAATGGTTATCTAATATTGTGCCAGTTGAGAAAAAGGATTCTGGTAAGCTCAGAGTTTGCATTGATTTTAGAAATTTAAATAGAGCTACTCCTAAAGATGAATATCCTATGCCTATAGCCAACATGCTTATTAATGATGCTTCTGGACATAAAGTTATTAGTTTTCTTGATGGTAATGCTGGTTATAATCAAATATTCATGGCCGAAGAGGATATATCCAAAACGGCTTTAATATGTCCAGGTTTTGTTGGTTTGTTTGAGTGGATAGTCATGACCTTTGGTTTAAAAAATGCTGGTGCTACTTACCAAAGGGCGATGAATTTAATTTTTTATGAGTTGCTTGGCTTAATCATAGAAGTTTATATCGATGATATTGTTGTTAAATCGGCTGATCTAAAACCCCATTTAGCTGATTTAAAACTTGCTTTTGAGAGAATGCGTTGATATGGATTAAAGATGAACCTACTTAAATGTGCATTTGACGTGTCGGCTGGAAAGTTTTTAGGTTTTATTATTCATGAGAATGGCATAGAGAGAGATCCTAAGAAGATTGATATTATTAAGAAGATCAAAGCTCCTATATGCTGGAAAGATTTGCAAAAATTTCTAGGCAAGGTGAATTACTTGAGGAGATTATTTGCAACTTGTCTGGGAAGGTTAATGCTTTTACTCCTAGGATGTGTGCGGCTTTCTGAATTTTGAGGGGATGCTTTTACTCCTAGGGGTCAGGCCTCCGTTCGCTATTTCTTATAGATATGTAATGTATATCAATATCCGTTTCCATATTCGACATATTTTACACTATCCGTATCTGAATCCGATCTGAGAAAAAATAAATATCTCCATATTCGTGCATATCCGTTCGTATCCGATCCGTTTTCATCCCTAGAGCTCTGTGCACAGTGATCAATGCAGGTGATGTGGTGGCTCCCAACCCCTCTTGTCATATGCGTTGGCCATGGCATGTACTCCACACTGATGCGCCAAGTGTTGCCATTATAGTAATGGGTAGAGAATGTTAGAGCCATTTGTTTAGGGGGAAAGAATTTGAGGGAGGAGTTTGATGTTTTTGTAACCACCCTGAATCGGTCAGGGTGGTCATGTGATGAAAAAGTACATTCCTTTGTACTTTTGCTAGTGTGTGTGTGTGAAGTGTGAACCCCGTCCGGTTGCATAATAAGAGTGCCCCTGCAGACTGAGAGTTGGCCTGTTGTGGATGTACAACAATGACGCTATATATCTTTACTCATTGCAATCAAGCTCCCATTCATTTCATATCTACTGAATCACACGCGCGTTATATATATGAATTATGCTAACCTATCCTAGCAAATATATGGTAAGTAATGGATCGGAATATTTAGTATCTACAGCCAGCCTAGCTACATATTTACGTCTCCAAATCTTTTTGAGAATCTGTTTATACTTTTAATCGATGATTGTTCAGATATTTTTCANTCAAAAAAATGATTGTGCGTGTATATCTAGTTGGTGTGCTCATGGTAACCAGTATGGGAAAATTGGTTCAGTAGCACTGAAAGATCGCGACATCCGTAAAATACCACTGAAAGACGTCGGCCCCGTAAAATACCACTGAAAGTTGCAAACTCGAACTAAAAGTACCACTCTGTTAGTTTTCAGTAGCAGCTCTGTTAACTCAGACCAAAATACCCCCAAACCGGTATACCACAATCAGTCCAGAAGTGCATCTCTGTCAACTAATTTCACAATACCACAATCAGTCCAGAAGTGCATCTCTGTCAACTAATTTCACAATACACCTAGATGCAGTAATAGATACAAAGCGAGCTAGGGTTTCACTCTTACCCTTGAGGAATCTGCAATGGATCCATCTGTGGAGACCGGGATGGACGCCAGGGCGGACGGGCGGAGGAGGACGGTCACGGACGGGCGGAGGACGGACTGCAGCCGGCAGCCGAGGCACCTCGTCGGTCTGTGCCCAGGCAGGGGCGGATCCAGTGTACAAGGAGCGAGGGCACGGGCCACCACTCAAATTCTCATATTTCTATGTAACAATGCACTGTTTTACTGTAGCGGTTACTGTAGTTTATATAGCAGGCCGCCACTCATTTTTTGGGCTAGGTTCGCCCAGCCCAGGCGCCGGCGTCGGTCCGCCAGGGGGCGTCGCTGGATGGGCTCGGTCCTCCAGGGGGCGGCGGCATCGCTGGATGGGCTCGGTCCTCCAGGGGGCGGCAGCGTCGCTGGTGGCAGGGGGCAGCGACGCTGGTGGGAGGGGGCGGCGGCGCTGGTGGGGTTCCGCGCCAGAAGGGCTGCGTCGCGCGGGGGGAGGAGAGGCGCGATGTGTCGGCGTCGGTGGGGGATGGATAAGGCCTGGTTGGCTTTTTTCAAGCAAGGGCAGTAAAGTCATTTCGAATTCGTGTTTTGTGATGAAAAGACCCAAATCAACGTTTTCTGTGAGAAAAACTAACGGAGTGGTACTTTTAGTTCGAACTTGCAACTTTCAGTGGTATTTTACGGGGCCGACGTCTTTCAGTGGTATTTTACGGATGTCGCAATCTTTCAGTGCTACTGAACCAATTTTCCCAACCAGTATTNAATTGTGTGGCCATATTTGCTCCAGTGCTGTACCCCCAGCGAGATTTTACTGAGTCCAGTCAACCGTTAGCTAGCCTTAAAAGATTGTAAAAGACTTCCATGTATAACCGTGCCTCAGGCCAGGGGGTCGTGTGTGGACGGAGCGGGCCTTTTAAATACCACCCCTCCTCACCATAGCAGAGACTCGTTCAACCAAGAGAGGAAGGCCGGACAGAGATAGAGAGGGAGATGTTGTCCAGCAGGGAGCAGAAGAGAGGAGTTTTGCATGAGAAGCTGCAGATTCTCCGCAGCGCTGCTCATTCTCACGCGCATGCGGTAATTTTCATCTTCTTATCTGCTCTTCAAGATTATTCTTTGCTCTTGCATATATGTTCTTCGTTCTTGTGGGGAATACTAATCAAGTCCCTTGCTATGTATGTATGTGGTTTTCCGTAAGGTAGGTGGTTTTCCCCTCAGAACTTAGGGGTTGATCATTTAGTTTATACTAGCTTGATTTTTTTTACTATTGCTGATTTCTTGCATGTGTGATAGATACATATAGACTCATAGCGACTCAGAACTAACTTCCTGAGAAACAATATGCACCTTCAGTTATATATCTGAACCAATAAACTGCCTCAAAATTTATCTCCAATGAAATATGTCAAAACTACAAAGTGGTATTTACAGTAGGCATGCAGTAGCTAATGACAACTTATGTACTATGCAGTCATGTCATTTCTTATAATGACAACTTTCACATCATTTCTATTTTGACCCCATGTGAAATGCAGGGAGACAACATGTCAATAATTGCTGACGTGTCATCGTACATCAAAGATCTGAAGCAGAAAATCGCAAAACTGAACCAAGAAATTTCATCCGCACAACATGCCAAAGTTTGCCAACCATTGGTGAGTGTTGAAGCCCTAGAGAACGGCTTTCTCATCAGTGTGTTCATGGACAAGTGTAGCCCAGGGTTGCTTGCTTCCATTCTTGAGGCATTTGACGAGATTGGACTCAGCGTGCTTGAGGCTAGGGCTACCTGTGCTGGATCATTTCGTCTTCAAGCTGTAGGAGAGGTGGGAATCCTGAAACAACACATACAAAACCTCTCCATTATTGAAACTTTTGATTTGGGTGTTGAGATTAAATAACTCATCTTCGATTTGTATGATCATTATATTGTTGATATTCCAGGAAGAAGGCGAGGATCTAATCGATGCACATGCAGTGGAGCAAGCAGTGGTTCAAGCAATCAAGAACTGTCCTTCAAACTAATCAACCTAGAGCTGTTTGATCGAGTGTTCTTGTGCCTTTGGAGTTAGTGCTAGGAGCACAAGATTTTCCATCTAAACTCCAACTTATACCTATTTACTTTCATCACCCTTTGAAGAGAGCAAAGTATATTCTCTTCCTGCAAGTGTCAATCTTGCATGTTATGCTTATTAGGAGCATCTTATATATGGTAATGTCAGTATATATTGTTGCTGCATCAATTTTCTTATTTACGTTTTATAGCCTAATAGAATCGCTCGCATAGCTTGACATGGCATGACCCCCATAATCCTTCTCTCAATGTTTTTCATGTATGGAGGTAAAAACATGTGTGAGTGGTAGCTAACATATGCATAACATGCTGTCAGCTCCAAACATATACAGAGAGTAATATGCATGTCTCGAATTGGTCCAGGGATAGATCAGGGAGAATACAACATGGATGCTACTTCGAATATAGTTAGTTTAGCATCTATATACAATAGCAGTACCCATAATATAATGANTACTACTTTTTTCCATTCTGATTGTATGCTATATGTTGCCTTTTTCCTCGAACATTCTTTATTGTATTATTACTGAGGTTTTTCCTTCCACTANTTTTTTTCCACTGAGTCTATGGGGAAAAGGATAATGTGACGCATTGGTATATTTTATGCCTTGTAGTTTATTTAATTAGCTTCAATACACAATTAAAGATTTGACAAGCGAAAACAAAAAAAATGAAATAGAGCACAAAATGGATAAATCAGACAATAAATTAAATCAAATGATTTGAAACGCAATGACTACTATAAATCAGATGATAAATTAAATAAAATGATATGAAACACAGTGACTACTGCTGGCATTTGGTTTGGCTGGTACCTCAGTCCTCACGGGCAAGATCAGTAAAAAGGAAACAAAAACCGGCCAGCAGCAGTACCTCCTGCCTGCCGTTTCAGTCCATGTCTGCCCCTGCTGTCTGCATTTGCCTTGTGGCAAGCCCCCAAGCTGAAGTGGCAACAGCATCGCACTGCAGGAAAAGGACAGCAAGAGCTGCACCTTGCTGCCAGAACCTGAAATTGCCAACCTATCTCCGTTGTTCACAATCTCAAACATACTCGACACACTTCTATAGGACANTTCTGCACCGAGAAAACTTTCTATGCTCATATACAAGGTCTATCATTTTTCATAGGTGTTAG
>JAZFNS010014784.1:0-18490 GCA_037127165.1 Alloteropsis angusta | reverse complement strand
GTCACCCAACGGTCATTTTTGTAAAATCGTTTTTAAAAAAAATTAAAAATCCAAAAAATTCAGCTCGAACATCGCGCGGCAAAATGGAACGGAGCAACTAGCCGTTCGTGCTCAAACAGCCGAACACAAGATATTTGGGCCAGGCCCAACTGCTCTTTGTCCGAAACAAACTTTTCTTTTATCCGCAGCGCAGCGAGCGGGAAAAATATTTCGGGCATTTACGAATTGTCAAACCCCCAAAATCCCTTGAGAGAGCGGCGGCCAAACATTTCGGAAATCGAATCAAACTGCGGACCGCAGCGGCGGAGAGCAGCGGAGCTCACCGCCGCCCACACGCCCCCACCCAACCCCGCTCCCGCTTCCACACCGGCGCAGGGAGAAGGCCCGCCCGGCGACCCGAGGCCTTCTCCCCGTCGTCGAGAGAGGTGCGGTCCTCTCCGCTCGTTTTCGGTGGTACGGAACCTCTATAGCTTGCTTGGGGCAGCCAGATTACCCTGGTCTGAGAATCGGTGGATTTGCGTCCTGTTGAAGTTTGTTGCCGATTGGATTTGATTGCTGCCTGCGTGATGTTCTGACTGCTAATCTGATCGTAATCCCCCCTTTCCTCTATCCATCAGGTTAATCCCCTGTGCCCTGATTGCAGCAAGGGTTTGGTTCTGTGAGGCCGGTGGAGTGGTGGGAGATGGGGATAGAGGATTACCACGTGATCGGCCTCATTGGGGAGGGCTCCTTCGGTAAGGTCTACAAGGCTAGGCGCAAGTACACCCGCCAGGTTCGCACCGCACTTGTTTACACTTACGCTCCTAATCGGCGTCCCCATGAGAAAACAGTTTATTATGCACCTCCTCTGTCTGTTTCTGTTCCAGACGGTGGCGATGAAGTTTATTCTGAAGCTCGGGAAGAGCGATAAGGACTTACACAACCTTAGGCAGGAGATTGAGGTAACTAACTATTGCTGTCTGTGTNATCTATTTGCACTTCAAATTTGGGTATGTTTGCCATATAAATGAAGGGTGTGAGGTTGGGGATNGGTGCAGTGTTGGAGAAATGGTCCCTGATTTCATACTGAAACCAAACAAAGGCATCTATCTAGCACCACATAAACAACTGCAGTGGGGAGGATTCCTTTGATGATTGGTGGGAAAAGGCTATTTCTGGAGTGGAGAACAGCTGCAGAATGGCCTCAATTCCCAGATCATTCTGGGCGCCTGGACCTTACTGAATTGCCGAAATAGATGTGTATTTGATGGTGTAGCTCGTAACTTGGCTAGAGCCAGCCTTAATGCTCGCCAGTGAAGAATTACATCTTTTGGAGCCTGGCTGGGGCTAGAGGTATTTTTGGCCTCCTTGCCCTTGTGCCAGAAGAGGTTGATGATAGTTGCGGTCACTTCTCTTTCNTTAATCACAGGCATGAATGTTTCTTGTTAACCCTTTGAGACTGTGTGTGCNGCGCGCGCGCGCGCGCGTGTGCGTGTGTGTTGTAAGGGATCTTGCCCTTTTACCCTTCTTAAAAAAATGCGGTGACTCTTATCTCATGATATCGTAATTTTTGTAGATTCTCAGGAAACTGAAACACAAGAACATAATTGAAATGATTGATGCTTTTGAGACCCCTCAGGAGTTTTGTGTTGTCACAGAGTTTGCTCAGGTACACATGAACCTGGTTTCATTGCAGTGGGCTATCTCACCAATTATTAGCTTGATGGATTTTGGCTGGCTAACTTTAAGTGATAATACTCCTCTCAGGGTGAATTGTTTGAGGTACTCGAGGATGATGGATGCCTTCCAGAAGAACAAGTCCAGGCGATTGCTAAGCAGCTGGTATGCATTTCACTCTTGTTCTGTGTTCTTCACACATCATAGCAGTCCAGAGTTGTATTGTTTAGGTTGCCTTCATGGTTCCAGTACATCTCATTTCAGGTAAAAGCCTTGTATTACTTGCATTCCAATCGTATTATCCACCGGGACATGAAACCTCAGAACATTCTTATTGGGAAAGGATCTATTGTAAAGGTACACTCTATTCCATGTTGGCATGTGTACGTTGGCAATGATTGATTATCTTTTCTGTGCAAGTTTTTACCAATTGATCTGCATAGCTTCTTCTTTGTGTACAATAGATGCTCCAAAGTAAGTTATCTTCCATGATCTTACTCTTGACTCTCTATCACCAACAATTTGCTATGTCTAGTAATTATAAACATATACAGCGCACACAATCCTATATTCCTAGGCATTTGTTTATTCTATCTCGTGTGTTTCAGTTACCTGTTTAGTTTCTTATGGTATGATGTTTACTAGCTGTAGCTAAATCATATTGCTTTAATGAGTACTCATTTCAGCAATAATAGTTTTTGCCTTGAAGCCGGGTTCATGAAATGTGAGAAGTTCATCAATGTTATTTGCAACATCTTAAAACTGTTCAATGTTTGAAAATCTGTATCTGTTCTTTCTTACCTTTTTACAGCTTTGTGACTTTGGTTTTGCTCGTGCCATGTCAGCTAATACTGTTGTATTACGCTCCATAAAAGGTATTCTATTTTGATTTTTACATGGTACTTGAGTTTCTTCCATCACTTCGTGTCACTCTGTTTCAAAAAGTGGTGCTAGCAGATCAGACCTCCTAGGATCTAGGCGTTTTTCGTTTTTTCCGCCTAGGCTTGCTTTGGACTTGATCAATTATAAAAAATGAAAAAAATGGAGGAAGATGAACTACAGTCAAAGAACTCATGGATGCATGATATTACCAACTTCTTTCTTTTAGTATTACATATCTTCTGTATTTAACAGGGCATTACTCAATGACTGGAAAAAAATACGCTTTGTATCACCTAAGTGCTAGCCAGAGCCAGCCTACTGCCTAGCACCTAGCGTCTTTCGAAACATTGGTCTTGCACACATCAGCTTGATATGTTTTTTCACTTTATTCGACCACAGAACTCTGGTTACTTAAATCCCTCTCTAGACACAGGTTGCCTTTTAGCTGAAAACATTAACATTTTAGTTTCCTAATCTTGAGCTTCGAAAATGTGTTATTTTTGGTGCTGTGCTATCATGATGTTCATATAATTGTGAAGCTAAACTATTGCTAAGCTTGTTACTGTTCAAATTTTGGAGTTGTCTTTACAGTTCTCAGTTAATCCAGAATCCACTTTCCAAAGCAAGCTGGCTACTATTGTACACCCTAATTTATCTCACGTTGTCTCCTTTCAAACGAATTGCTCCTTTGTGCTTTTCGCTTAGCTTAGTGTATCATATGGTATATGGATATGGGTTGATCTTATAGATTTATTTTTTCATGAAATTGTCGTTTCCAACCATCCAGTTTACTAGACTTTTGCTGTGCAGGTACACCCTTATATATGGCTCCTGAACTGGTGCGCGAACAACCATATAACCACACTGTGGATTTATGGTCCCTTGGGGTCATCTTGTATGTACATCCATGTGTATTTCTTTTCTATGTATACTTTGTTATTTTTAAAATCTTCTCTTGGTAGTGCTATTCTTTTGCTGTTGTGGTGCACAGTTTGATTCCATTTGCTTTCATCAAGCTAACTTCACTGCTTGGGTTGGCTAGGTATGAATTGTTTGTTGGACAGCCCCCATTTTATACAAACTCGGTCTATGCACTTATCCGACACATAGTCAAGGTTACCATGCTTATTTCAGCTACATCTTTTATCGGCGTTTGTTTTCTCAGTATCAATACTGTCTGTCATCTTGAATGTGGCAGGATCCTGTAAAATATCCAGATACTATGAGTGCAAACTTTAAGAGCTTTCTGAAGGGATTACTAAATAAGGTTACTAATGGCATTTTGCCTCCAGACCATGGCTATTGCATTCACTCATTTTTCTTTTCATGTCTAATGCTGTGTTTGATGGAACAGATGCCTGAAAGTAGATTAACCTGGCCAGCATTGTTGGAGCACCCGTTTGTCAAAGACGATTCAATGGAATCAGTAGCTGTAAGTATCTTGAGTTATACAGTACAATAAATAAAGGAATTCTTGTCTTTCAAGAATTAGTAGTTTGAGTATCACAAAAATTATACAGTAAAATGCCGTTATTTATCTTTTATACCCAGGATACCAGAACTACCCCTTTTGAAGCGAAATGTTCTGCAGATAACTGTAAAGCTGGAGATATCCCAACTTCAGGGATCCAAGCTCCTCCTGCTGATCTACAAAGTAGAAAAATTTAAACACCGAACTTATTTTCATGTGTTTAGACATTCTTTTTTCAAATTCTATTTGTTGAACTATTATAATATTGTGCAGGTCGAAATACTGTTACCAATAGGGAAAATGCTTCCGAGAAACTAAAAGATAACAAAAATTTAGACCACCATGGCTCATCCAATGGCGCCGTTCCTGAAAGCAGCACTCCCTCAGGTATGTATAGGATATATCTGAGTATAGTAGTACCTTTAGTTGTTTTTGTGCATATTTAAGTTCATTATTCATGTGCATTTCATCATTGTAGAGTGTACGGCTTTAGATAAGCTGGAAAAAAGTTCAAAAATAGTTACAGGTGCAAACAGTATACTTGAAGATAGAGAAGCACTGTCGATAATTCTCAACCCCATCAGAATTTGGTTGCATAATCCTCCAAGCCCGTCCAGGTAAATTTTTAACTTGTGCTTTTATTTATCTCTAGGAATCAGGAAAAGGAATGGTAAACCCATATAGTAATATGGCTACAGCTGCTACCTGCTATAAACATGCTTGCTCAACAGATTTGTTCGCGCACTTTATTATGTTGTCTGTATCCATCTGATCAGTTTTTTAATTTATGCACTCTCTAAATTTGACATCCAGTGGCAGTTAGTAATCTATAATGCACTTTGCTGTCTACAAATATTACATCAAATATAATATTTAGATGAGAACACTGCTAGCTACAAAATCCATTCAGAACAAAGGTTGTAAATGTTGTTTCTTTTGGATTCTCATGCCAAGTTACCAATTATAACTCACGCTTGTTCAACTTTAACAGGGAACTGAACGTTGACGCGGTATATCAGTCACTTCGAATTGTTAAAAATTTAATTGATGCTGGATCTTGGCACTCTTGTGCAGCGATTGATGGCATCGTCTCTACATTTCTTGAATTTACAAGTCTCATTATCAGAAGTAATCTTTCAGATGCTTATGGCCCTGTAGTGAAGGTATTTACATAGACATGCTATTATTTTTTAAATTTTTTGTTCACTATAAATAGTGGTTCATCCTAGTAAAATAGAAATTCAAATGGAAGCAACCTATGATCTCTTAACATACTATGTGTTCTGAAATTTTCAATTTTAGAAGCATAAAAGCAATTATTACATTCTGTTGGTGCCTTTGAGGCGTAACTTGTTTTGTATGACAACGTTTCTATTGACAGTGTCTAGCTATTGTACAAAAGCTACTTGGTGCCAGTGAAGTTGGTATTTTAAGTTCTTATTACAGACACTGGTCTTCTCTGTATGAGCTTTATTCTCAGGTGACACTTCATTATCCACTTCAGGTTTTATCAATATCTATGTTTACCCTCTTCTTGTCTTGACCGTTACGGTTTTAATGCGCAGATCCTTGTTTCTACTGTTGATCCATCTGGAAGAATATATCGTGAGTCAACTGCATGCCTTGCACTGATGTTATATCGGGTTATTTCTGGGTTGAAAGCAAG
Source organism: Alloteropsis angusta (assembly GCA_037127165.1). Classification (NCBI taxonomy): domain Eukaryota; kingdom Viridiplantae; phylum Streptophyta; class Magnoliopsida; order Poales; family Poaceae; genus Alloteropsis; species Alloteropsis angusta. The sequence continues at coordinate 12,815 of JAZFNS010014784.1, read as the reverse complement.
TATGTCATCTGAAGGCCCGAAGCCAGTTGAAGAAAGTCTCCTCAAGATCATTGATCATGCTAGGAGATCGCAATTACTAGAACTCTTGTGCAAGTGTCTAATAGTTTCAGGTTTNGTTCTACTAACATGGTACCTGCNAGCTTGTGAGGCATGCAAGGCTATTTGGTATCTAGCTCATGCTGTTGACATTATGTCCATTAGTGCACGCCATTTTTCATTTCCATTAGCTAACTCAAGGCATCGGGTTAATTTAAAGCTGGATGATAAATTGCAAGAGCAAGGTTCAAACTCAACCAATCTGATAAATATATTTTCCAAATCATTTCTAGCTTCGCAGCCAATGCAGGTTGCAGTCTATCACTGCTTGCATAATGGTCTAGAATCGGCTATTCATGCCACCATTCAGGTAATCCTCCCTTGCTTGTTGATCAATGAACCATAAATTCTCTTTTGGCATATTACTTTTCACTTTCAGCGGTGATAGAGACATCATTTTAGGTCTAATGAAGAAAAGAGCGAGAAGATTAGAGAATTGTTTCTACTTGTAACTAGGTCTGGACAAAAAGCCTGTTAGGTTGGCTCGGTACAAAATTGCTCCAATTGCACTCGTTTTTCTTTTAAAATTAAAATAACTTCATTTAAACGACTTTCGACTTCGGCTCGTCCCGTTAGGCTCGGCTCCTTAAGCTCGGCATAAAGTTGGGTCTCAAGCAATTCAAGAGACTATGATAAATAAGATTATGCTAATTTCAAAAAAAGCTCAAAAGATTACCTTCAACTCGATATCTGCTCGATATCCAGCCCTACCTGTAACACACACCACTGAGTACATTGCTATTTTGTATTCTCATCGAATGCAAAGTTACAAACCCAAGCAGTGGTGCAGTACCATTGCTGTTCTTTAGTTTATTCTAATCTATTGTGCCTTCATCGTCCAGCTACTTTTCATCTCCCGAAAAAAACAGGTTGCATTGTGAAATATTCTTTTATGAAATTTCTTTTGAAAGATTGGTTGGTGAGTGAACAGTAATTAACGTTGCACAGTTCTTACTCTCCAGTTTACATACAATACCACATCAGCTGGTGCTTGGAAAAAAAAGATAGAAATAACCATCCCTAACTCATACCATAATAAAAAGTAATGCATTGTTTAATGCAATAATATAACTGAATTTACTCAATGCTATTGATTCTTCATACATCTATATGTTGCTTTTCAGCTTATCTCAAGGGCTTGTCTGCTGAATGGACCTTTCTGTGCTATAATTTGTTGCCCATTGAATTCACCATCTGATGTCAATGAAGCAGAATATGGTGGAGATGGCACAATAATATCTGATATCTTTTCTCTGTTGTCACTGTGTGGATCATATTTAAATAAGGAATCTAAGGAGAACAGCAATCAGAAAAGCAAAGTATCCAACCCTCATGCTCTAGCAGTTCACTGCTGCCTTGCATTAGCATCAATAGCAGCAAGTCTGAAGTCAGAGGGAAAATCTTCGGCATCAGTTATTCTAACAAGCTCCCATAAGAGACAGCGATCCCGGCTTTCAGTCCTTGCACACCTTTCTTCAGTCGATGATACAGTTAAAAGTTGCCTTCAGCCACATTGTGCATCTGCAATGCTTGCATTGTCATCACTTATCTCGCTTGAAAATGGAGCGCAGACCAGATCTTCTCTTTGTGAAACAGCCCTTGCTTTGTTTCCTCGTATGGCAACTCTTCACACACTGCTGAAACTTTGGTTATCTGATGGAAGTGAGGCTCTCTGTAGATATAATGCTGGTCTGCTGAATCTGTTTGGCCTCCGTGATGGAAGTATTGGGCTGCTGGAGACAAGATTGAAGTGGGGTGGGCCACTGGCCGTTGAGCAAGCCAGTTCAGTTGGCATTCCACGGCTGCTAATTCAATTGCTTACCGATGGAAACTCTAATGAGACCTCTGAAGTGACAGATAGTCCAATACACCATAGTGGATTGTCACCATTGGGAGTTGTATGGACCCTTTCTGCTTTATCTCATTGCCTTCCTGGTGGAGTTTTCCGTGAACTTTTGTACAACAGGGAACAGCTAAAGCTTTTTACTGACTTGTTATCCGATACACACCTCAGGGCATTGGCAGCTTGGACAGGTCTTGGTGGTGGAAAGAGGGGAGTTTGGGAATTGATAAACTCTGTGATTGATATTTTGGCATTTCCATTTGTTGCAGTGGAGAGTTCTCCAAATGTGCCCTCAACATCTGCATCCATCAATAGTGGCTTCCTTCTCAACGTTGAATCACCTGGTAGAAGAATTGGTATGGAGAATAAGGAAACACTCAAAATAATCGAGCATAACATGCCTCAGTACATTCAAGTTCTGCTAGAGGTCTGATTCATTGACTCTACCCTTTTTCTTCTTTACCAGTAAACATTTCCATAAGTTTGCTTTCTTTTTCCAGGTTGGTGTTCCTGGGTGTATACTTCGCAGTCTAAATTATGTCGACATGGAAGATCTAGCAAGACCCTTTGCCATTGTGGCCAAAATGGTACGCTACCGTCCTCTAGCTTTGCAGCTTCTTAAAGAAGGTCTTCTGGATCCAACTAGAGTTGCAGCATTACTTGAGGGTCCTACTGCAAAGGACACTCTGCTTGACTTCCTTATGATAGTTTCTGATCTTGCTCGGATGTCAAAGGTTTGTCATTTCTTGGCTTATTGGCACTTGTCTTATGACTTGGAAAGATGTTATGTTGTGACGTCAAAAGTCTACACTTTGTTGGATATATAGGTTGACAGTTTTACACACTGTGATTGTGCCCAGGACTTTTATGAACCCANTTTATAAAGCTGGCCTTGTTGGATTTTTGAAGAATCTTTTATCAAATGAAGNGAGCCAAAGTTTGCAGTGCCATTGGCAACATGTGTCGGCACAGCTCTTACTTCTATAGTTCACTTGTAAGGAAACACAAATTATTTCTTTGCAGACGCTGTATGCAATTATCACAAACAAAACATTTGATTTCGTCATTGTCTTATTTTATTATTTTGTAACAGGCAGCAAATAAGGTAATTCAGCTCATGGTTGACAGATGTTCTGATCCTGACAAGCGCACTCGGAAGTTTGCTTGTTTTGCTGTAAGTTTGTAAAACGCCTTCAAATTGAACAATGTTTGAACTTGTATTGTATCCTTCAAGTTTCAAGAGAACAGAATCCTTCCTATGCTGTCCATACAGATTTGAGTTGCATGATTTATTCTTGCTGTTTCAGGTTGGCAATGCTGCTTATCATAATGACAAGCTATATGAAGAGCTCAGACGTTCTATACCACAACTCACCAAGCTACTTCTTGCTCCTGAGGAGGATAAAACCAAAGGCAATGCTGCAGGGGCACTCAGTAATCTAGTCAGGAACTCTGATCTACTCTGTGAAGACATTGTCTCCCAAGGCGCAATTCAGGTATGTCGAGTCTTGACTAGACTCATGCTTCTAATCCTAGTATGGCTCAACAAAACCTTGTGCTCGCTGAAGAATGTCTGACAGAAGAAAACATTATGCTTTGTCATGACTTGTGACAAACCTTTCATCTCCCGACTTACTGCTTTGTAGGCACTGTTGAAGATGGTCAGTAGTTACTCCACAATTGCCCTGAGCCCCAACAGAGGAGGCGCTCCTACTGAATCGCCCATACGAATAGTGCTCTTCGCCCTGCGCAAGATGTGTGAGCATGCCGTCTGCCGGAACTTCATCCGATCTTCAGAGGTCCTCCCTGTCATCTCTCACCTCCGGCAGTCACCTGATCCAACGATCTCCGAGTTTGCTTCTGCCATCTCCAGTAAAGTGTACCAAGCTTGAAGTTTCTTCGGGCTGGCGCAGTACAGGCGATGTTTCTACACAGGGCATGATCGTGCCACCGCGCCCCAGGTCTGCAATCTATTCGTTATATGATAGTGATGTAGTATATATGTTTAACGGATGAAACCTACGGAATCATGTGTGATGCTGTACATATGGCGTGCAAAAACGCTGTTTTGGCTTCAAGCTATTTTGCTCGATGATAGTAATTAAAAAGGTGGCAGGTGTGTCTTCCCCCTGCCTGTGAGCAAACACATGCAAAATTGGGACATTTTGGCACTACACAACACCAGTGTGGAGAAATCTTAAATTTTCATGGCAGATGTGATTTGATTACATAAGAGCCACCTGGGTTTGTGGGCTGTGGCTATATGCCTAAATAACCAGAATCAAAAGGGAGAGAAAATGCAGGAACGAACTAGTCAGTCTCACAGAAGTAAATCTTGGAAGTTATATATAACCATCCAGTAATCCAATAAACAAACACACAACAGGAGTGTACTTTTTGATAACTATCTTAATGATACAAGTATCTATTCTCCAATGACATGCTAGATTTAACTACAAAATTTGTAGAAAATACAAAGGAAAGACATAGATCAGCTGTCAGAATAAGTTCAGGCTTCTCCGATCCGCACTTGGTCAACAGAGCTAACAAGCCGCATAGGATTGATTGGGCACGGTGAAGAAGAGATCTGTAGGCTCCATACAACCACGATTTAGAGAGGATGGACTGGTGCCGACGCCATTGTAGGACGTTGCTGCTGTCTGGTATAAGAAGCTTGAGCTCGCAGCATCAGCATCGAGATATGCTCCGGGAATGGCGGGAACAGTCACTGTCGGCGAGATGGACGGGTCGGATGAGGGCAAGTCTTCTAGGGAGCGCAGGAGCTCGTCAATGTCCAAATTGTCCAGGAAGCTCAAATCCCAGGTGTCAACGGTGTCGGTGATGCCGCCGTGGGTGAGGTCGTGGCTCGCCGGAACTGTCACCGGCGCCTCGTGCTGGTCGGCGTCCGTTATGCAATTGCCACCGGTGTGATCCTCCAGCATCGCCATGGAAGAAGAACAGGTGGGCTGCGACGTCGGCATGCCGATCAGAACGTCCTCTGCGACGCACCGCCGGGCTGCGGCTGGAGCTTCTGCTTCGTCGGCGATGGAATCCGCGGCTTCTCCCCTCTTCCGCTTCTTGCCGTGGCCGCTGAACCGGATGCGGTAGAGCCTCAGCTGCGATCTGGCGACGNTGGTCCGGGGCGGTGATGGCGTACTCGTGCATGACCCACCCCGTGCTGCCCTTCTCGCCGCCGCCGCCGCNCGCCGCCGCCTTCCTGGAAGCTGAGCGCCTTCTTCCGCCACTCGACCTCCGCGGCGCCGGGGACGCGCAGCTTCTCGCCGTCGGCGCAGGTCCTCTCCCCGTTCCAGTACCCGCCGCCCTCGCACGTGCGCTTCTGCCGCGAGCCCTTGCTGCTCATCGCCTGCCCCAGCGCGAAGAAGAAGGCGTCGTCTCTGCGGCCGTTGCGCTCCAGGAGCTCCCACGGCGGCGCGCTCAGCGGGTCGTCGTCGAGGATGAGGCCGTCGAGCGGGAGGGGCTGGCCCAGGACGCGGGGGAGGAGGTAGCGCGCGACGACGTCGCCGTCCTCGGGGGCGAAGACGAAGCCCGGCGGGAGGCCGAGCGCGCGGGGCACCTCCATGGCGCCGCTCTGCTTCCTCCCGTAGCTGCTCTGCCGGATGTGGTAGAGCCTCAGGGGCGAGCGGGCCAGATCCTCCGGGGCGGTGACCACGTACTCGTGCATGACCCATCCCGTGCTTCCCGTCTTGGCGCCCACGCCGCCATGGAAGTTGAGCGGTGTCTTCCTCCACGCGGCTTCCCGGCCGCCGCCGTCGCCGGGGATGCGCAGCTTGTCGCCTTCAGCAGCGCACCTCTTCTGCAGCACCCACCGCCCGCCGCCCGCGCAGTCCCGCCTCTGCCGCGCGCCATTCCTGCACCTCGCCTGCTTCTTCGCGAAGAAGAAAGCCTCCTCCCTGCGCCCATTCCGCTCGAGGAGCTCCCACGGCGGCGCGGTGAGCGGGTCGTCGTCGAGGATCGGGCCGTCGGTCGGGACCTGCCAGCCCAGGAGCCGAGGGAGGAGGTAGCAAGCCACCGCGACCTCGTCATCGGGGGCGAAAACGAAGCACGGCGGCAGGCCGGCCGCCTGCGTGGACATGGCGGCGCCGGCGGGGCGATCAGGCTCGGTCGCGAGTCGCGCTCTAGGGTTTAGGGCAAAGGTTCGCGAGAGGAAGGGAATGGGATCGTGGTTTGGGGAAGAATGGGAGGGTACGCGGCAGCAGCACCCGGCGCTAGCATTTATATCGAGGGCCGGGGGGGAAATCTTGGTCGGATTCGAGGCTAGCTGCAAGCTTGGGGGTTCCGAAATCTTGGTCGGATTGAGCATTAATTGTTCCGACTTCAGGACTAGTTTGGCATGTTGAAGTGCGGAATCGGATTAAGCATTCACATTGTGATGTGAAAATTCTTTCTTGAGTGCCGTATGGCTGTCCGTCGCGGTCGACGCGGTCCGGAAGGAGGTGCTCGACGTCGCCGCGAGGCTCGCCAGCAGGATCTACGACGGCGACCTCTCCGCGCTCAAGCGCTGCATCAGCTCGGACGCGAGGTCGCAGCCGTTCGTGGCGTGGGCGCCGCTGCACATCCTCCTGCTGTGGGTCTCTGGGAGCGCTTCCCGGAGCTACGCCCCGAGACACAGACAGCGAGCACCTGTACCGTACCCCTCCTCGCGACGTGCCATGCGCTGGCACGGCGCCCACAAGGTGTTCGACCAGAGGTACGTCCACACGGTGTTCATGTCTCCGGCGCCGGGGAGCTATGCCGCCGGGACATAGCAAGACGTAAGAAGCTCCTATCATCTGCGCTAATGGGCATGACCTGCATTAAGCAAATACTGCCCGCACCGTGTGGCTATGCAGCTGGGAGTCGATCAGGATGTGCGGGGAGCTGATTCAGATCGGTCTGTTGCGTGGGCAAGGTACAAGGTAGGGCTTGTTGTAAAAGTTCCGTTCATTGTTCCGAGCAATGAACCGGAGCCTTGCTCAAGCCTCAACGGCATGCGCCACTGCCATCAACGAAGCTGCAAGGATGAAAGTTTCTACACTCACGCAAATTACAGGAAATGTGGATGGTATGCTGCCAGGATGGGTTCGAAATGGTGCAAAGAGAACAAATTCACGGAAAAAGTTGTCCCAAGGTTCGTCAGGTCCTGCAGCGCTCTGGATGAGTGCAGTCAACAAACTTAGTGCATCGGTTGCTGAAGAGGAACGATCCAAATCTCTCCAACAACGAAGTCAAGAGCATGAAATACAGCCTGTTACCATGCCTGATGAACAGAATGCATTTCAGAACAGCGCTGGCCCATCACCTTGTCAAGCAAACTCAGTTTGGAGCTAATCAGCTAAACCATCCTCATCACTGAAGCCAAGCGAGGAAAGGCAGCCGGTCGCCATTCGCCACTGGAAACAGTGAGCAAGACACAGTTTTGAAGGTGCTGGAATATAGTGTTTCTAAGCTTTCTGGTGCTCTAAAGGATCTTACTCTTCAACAAGAACCAGCTGCAGTTTCGAAGGTTTACGGGGTGCAAGTGCAAGAACATTGTGTTTCTGAGCTTGCTGGTGCTCTAAATCATCTCACTCTTGGACAAGAAGTCAAGAACCAGCTGATGGTGTCGCCGCTGTTAGAACCGATGTTTGTCTCTTACCAGGACCAACCGAAGAAGCCCAGACCTGTGCAGTTGCAGGCGAGATGGGTAAGAGAGCCCTCGAGGGAAAATCTGCTTCACTGGGAGGCAACGACAAAGGAAGTAATAGCGATAACTCATCCGTCATCACCAAACCAGCAAATTGAACGTGCAATGAAATATTAAGCAGAAGCCAATGAACAGAGATCAGGTATGAGAACTCGTAAAGTGTCGGTCCTACTCGTTCAGTTTTTATTTCAAGAACATATCTGTGCCTGCAATGAAATATTGTGAAAGTTGGCTTAGATTTTCACTGCCGTTTAGTTTTGGACCGGCTGTGATGATGTTCCTGTAGTAGTGAATCCATCTAATCATTTTTCAATCTACTTCAACCATTGACTGAGCCAACCTTTGTCTTTGTATGGATTGTCATTTCTTGTGGCATACTCTGGCAATAAATGAGTTATTCTTGTGCAATTTTAATTTCCATTTTTTTCAATTAATCTTCTGTACTTATTAGAGTAAATAACCTACGTTGTTAAAAAATAATTAGAAGAAAACGGAAGAAGGCATTTATGACATGAGGTGTATTATTATAACTAGCAAGGTGGCCCACTCAAATAGCGCGGGAAGTTAGTGTTTGTTTTTTTAACAATCAGATTTTGAGTTCAAATTAATAGATGAAAATAGTTTTATTTATCTGTGTCATTGTAATTATTTTATCATATAAACCCAGAGTAATATATCATATTTTTTTGGAACATGAGTTCAGGTGAGAAGTAAATAACTTATTGATATTTTTTGTTTTTAATATAATTAATATTAATATTATATATTTTAACATGACTATATTTTAAATTCTAAGTGACTATGCATATTTTGGTTGGAAGTTGTAGCGGTGTTGATAAATTATATTTTCATGTTTAGAGTGAGATATATGTTATTGGCTCAATGCATACCAATTCTGGTAGTAATTAGAATTTAATTTTGATTTTGAATTTGAAACTTAATGGGCAATAGATGTATTGTTTTTTTTTGTTTTTGTACCATGCATACCATTGCCATTTTATCTTTAGTTTAATTAAATTTTGAGTTTGAGATCTAGATTATGGGCTCAATGTTTACCATCACCATTTCTTTTTTCTCTCATAATATCCAATTCCTATAGTCCCATGCATGCTAGTTGAGTCATCCCTCCTCACTATGTGCGGTCTCTTCGTTTGGCTGTGTACTTGTCTCTCATATTCCTTTTACTCTATTTGTTACTCAAAGCACTTATATTTTAAGAATGTAATTCCTCGTCTATCACGTTTATCTTCCACCAGATGTTAAACATTTGTTCAAATTTTAAAAAACAATTATGTATTTTTTGCTTCTAATGGTGTCATTTATTTATTTTCTAATAGATCAAACTAAGGTACCGTCTATGTTTTTTTCACCATTTTTATTCTATGCATATTTCCATATTATTTTTTATGCATTCATTTTTGCAGCTGACAATGTATAGCCTTCTTCTTTGAACTCATCCTCTCTCACTTGTTTCTACTCTCAAGGGGTTTTACCCGCTATGCATCGATCATCGAGGGTGTTTCTGACACTTATCACTTTACCATGCATGTTCTTTTCTCTTTTTAAACACAAGCTTCATCTTGCTATGGATGGATGTGCATGTCAAATCTCGATTTTCATATTGTTGTGTTCTGGATCTTGTTAGAGTTCTGCACGTGATTGCATCATCTATCATTCATTTTGTCCTAATTTTTTAGATCTTGATTGGTTCACTAATCACAATACTAAATAGCAAGACATCACCCTATTTTTATTTCTCATTGTTGCTACCGGTTTATCACCATGCCTTGGTTGCCACGTTAGAATGATACTCGGTCTTGACTGCCTAGTTCTAATGGGATTATGTAGTGGCTATGACATGATTTTTTTGTTGTGCTTTAATTGTTGCGATTCCAATACTTGTATAAGTAAAACTATTCAAAAATAAATGAAACAAAATACCATTTTATTTTTTCTTGTATTATATTTTTTTGTGTTTTGAAAGTAGTTTTTATTTTTATATCATCTTCCAAATTCAAATATAATACTACTTATTAATATATTTAACAAACTCATTGAAATAATTTGAATGATGAATATACTCTTATAAAATTATTATTGTATATTATTTTATTAGCATGGTAATTTTAGGTCCTATATCAAAGTTAAGTTTTATTTGTATCCATTTAATTCTTTAGTAATTGTACTAATTTATGCTATCAAAAATATATAATATTATTTTTAATTACCATACTATTAAAAATATAGAATATTGTGTTTGATTAATTTGTATCCATTTAGTTATTTGTTAATTGTATGTGAAACATACTTTTTATTTAGCTATATATTGGTTCCAAATACATACACAAAGGAACTATTAATTTTCTTATTTTTACTCTGAATTTAGCTATGTATTTTTGGTGGGATACTATTTGCACTAAAAAATTCTTTGTGACGTGAATTAACTGTAGCTTAGTTGTTTAGGTTTCTTATGATGGAATCTGGCCAACGAGGTTGGGTTCCTAAGTGGGTACGTGTATCGCACAGTGAGGCGTCTATGTGACTTCGTCCATCTCAAAATCGGAACAACATCCACATCTTTCGGAGGTGCTAATAAGGGTCGGGTTTACTGCATGTATTCATAGAGGTGAGTACGCATATGTGTCTGAGCACCTGTGTCTGTACTGGTGTTTCAAAAAATCTTCATAACCCGATTCATAACTCGACTCTAGTGAATTGGAAATCCTGCTATTTTTTTCTTGCATGTATCTGTCTGGAGATTATTCCATCTATTTAGTGGCAATATATGTTCTCAGCAAACATGCTGGCTTTTTTTAACCTTGTTGTATTAAGATAACTAGTGAGACAGCCCGCACATCTCCGCGTGTAGATTTATTATGTTATTTAAATTTGAAAAATAAAAGCCAAATCATAATGTTTAAATTTTTTTTATGAACTTACTTTTAACTTGATCAGTTGTGCATATTCAGATTTATTAAGAACCACCATTGATAAAGAAGATTGGTGTAAAATCATAAAATCTAAAGGACCAAGTTAAGTAACAGTGACTAATGTTTGTACATAAGTTGTATAAATGTTTTGAGCTAGCCTTCATCATTTTTACTCAATTTTATAGCGAAACCAAACTTTACCATTCCATTGTTTCCATTATTGATCCAATATATTTTTATCTCTTCCCATGAGTTGTTGTCTCTCACCGTTCTCTGCTCGCAAACACGGAGATTATATAATATGCGTACTTAGTGATGTGGTTTATTAGCCTTGCAAGGTTAGTTAGCAACAAATTCAGCTCTGTCGACTGATAAATGCCTTTATTTATTTGCATATTGCAATGCATCTTTAGAAACATGTACATGCCTTGATTCTATGGAGACTAATATCAAAGTGTTGCTATGTTCAATTTTTTTATATTGCTATTAGTGAGTAATTCATAAATAGTATAAGGGTATTTTGGGTAATTCCCACACATTTACGCGGCTAGTATACAGAATTCAAGTATTTATATATCTATTTATGAATCTTTTTTTCTAAACTTATTTTTTTTGTATGGGTGTCCTTGTTATACACTATGCCACATTGCTGACAGAACAATTCACGTATTGGCATAATATTTTTTCTTTGTTATTACTACTATTATCTTTGTTGCTCAATCTCTTATAGATATACTCAATATATACATCTTTGTTTATTTTTATTTTGACTAAATACTTTTGGTTGGAGTTATTTTTAAGTAATGGTAGAAGTTGACAATTTTATCACTTAAAAGGAATGTCATATTTTTTTTAGTGTCAATGACTGGATAATTAATGATTGTACTAATGTACTAATTTCTTAGTAAAAGAAAATGTATATATTTTTTAGACAAACATGAGTATTTTTGTTAATTATTTCTTTACGTAAGCAAACATTTTATTTTATTTTTCAAAATAGTAGTGAGGAATTTTAGGTTAATTTTGAGATTGGTGGATGATTATTTTAAAAAAAGATATAGGGATGTTTTAGCCTAACTTTTATGTAATGACAACTGTGTATAATTTTAACTAGTTACATGTGTATTTTATGCTAATTTTACGTAATGGAAATTGCAGTTTTATTCTTTTCTCTGATTAACTTGAGAATTGCTCTGTGCATAAGAGTGAACGTAACTTTTCTAATGACATTAGTGGATGACTTTTAAAAACATATATGAACTTTTTAGGCTCTTTTTAATGTAATGGTAGTGGGGGTGATTTTTAAATAGTCAAGGGCTATTTTTGGCTAAATTTATGTAATGATAGTGGTGGTAATTTTAATTTTTTTATTTTCTCCGATTAACATAGAAATTTTTAGGCCTTGAGAATGAGCGTGGAGGCTCCATTTGTTGGCCAAATACTAAAATAACAATAGATAGATATGATTATGATATTACGAGAATAAAACGGCAGAAGAGAATACGTACCTTTCCACGAAATCGTGCTCTTCGCCCTGCCCCTGCGCAAGACGTGTGAGCATGAGTGGCGTAGCTAGGGGGTATGCCACATATGCCCTGGCATACCCTCCAATTTTGGCCCAAGTTCATTAAGCCATAATAGTATGTTTAAACATGCGNNNGCAACTTTTGCACCTTATTGAATGTAATACTTCCTATGCTATTTTGGCATACCTTACAGGAAAATTCTAGCTACGCCGCTGCATGCCGTCTGCCGGAACTTCATCCGAACTCCAGAGGTCCTCCCGGTCATCTCTCACCTCCGGCGGTAACCTGATCCAACAATCTCCGAGTACGCTTCTGCCATCTCCAGTAAAGTGTACCAAGCTTGAAGTTTCTCCGGGCTGGCGCGGTACAGGCGTCGTTTCTATACAGGGCATGATCGTGCCACCACGCCCCAGGTCTGCAATCTATTCGTTATACTGATAGTGATGTAGTATATATGTTTAACGGATCAACCTACAGAATCATGTGTGATGGTGATGCTGTACATATGGCGCGCAAAAACGCTGTTTTGGCCGCAAATTTTCCCCCTGCGTGTGAGCAAACACATGCAAAATTGTGGCATTTGCCACTACACAACACCAGTGTGGAGAAATCTAAGGATTTGGGACCACATGGCTCAACTAGATGAAACCTACTCCCTCCGTCCCATAATAAGTGTGTTTACACCAGATTTTCGCACCGGATTAGGTGACGTGGCGGTATTAATGCTGAGCAGTGGG
>JAZFNS010068692.1:0-11071 GCA_037127165.1 Alloteropsis angusta | reverse complement strand
TGTTTATTATCCATTTGACGTTTCATTTAATTAAACAACTAATTTGCACTCTGACTCCCCTTTATCTGTCTTCAGTCTGGTGGAGGCATTCATGAGTTTGCTGATTCTCAGTTTGGTATGTGTGGATCAAGCGATTATTCTTTCTAATTTGTTTTGGTCCTCACTTTTGAAAGATTGCATGTTTCATTACAGGGCATGTTTTTGCATATGGACTCTCTAGATCAGCAGCAATAACGAACATGGCTCTTGCATTAAAAGAGATTCAAATTCGTGGAGAAATTCATTCAAATGTTGATTACACAGTGGATCTCTTAAATGTAAGAAATATTAACCACCTTTTAAAGTCTCCTTTTTCTTTTTGTTGGTTTTATACTGTCATTGTGTTTGTTTTTTCATTACACCTAAACCTGTGGTACTTATTTCCCTATTTATCCAGGCTCCAGACTTCAGAGAAAATAAGATTCATACTGGTTGGCTTGATACCAGAATAGCTATGCGTGTTCAAGCTGAGAGGCCCCCATGGCATATTTCAGTGGTTGGCGGAGCTCTATATGTAAGATGAAGAAATTACACCACTCATGCTATCAGTATCACTTTTCTGAATCTACTTTGAAAAACATACCAATGCATGGTCTAATTTTAATCATTGTTACATCCTACAGAAAACAGTAACCACCAATGCAGCCACAGTTTCTGAGTATGTTAGTTATCTCACCAAGGGCCAGATTCCACCAAAGGTATTTTTTTTGGGGATAATCTGGATATTCTTTTTAAGGTGAAGAATGGTTGACCAATAATTCTTATATGCAGCATATATCCCTTGTCAATTCAACGGTTAATCTGAATATTGAAGGGAGCAAATACACAGTAAGTGTGACATTCCATAAGAAAATTTATTTCAGCTACAATTAAGGTAAACATGCTGAGTTTTGTCTGCATTGTGTTGTAGATTGAAACTGCAAGGACTGGACATGGTAGCTACAGATTGCGAATGAATGATTCAGCAATTGAAGCGAATGTACAATCTTTATGTGATGGTGGCCTCTTAATGCAGGTAACTTATTTTTTTATGCTTTATTAATAATTCTGTGAAAAAGTGTCAGAGTTGATGTCAGTTCTGATTGTTGAATTGTAATGGCTTCAGTTGGATGGAAGTAGCCATGTAATTTATGCGGAAGAAGAAGCTGGTGGTACACGTCTTCTGATTGATGGAAAGACATGCCTGTTACAGGTGCATACTCTCGTTTTCCCTTTATATTCTTGGTGTCTGATTNGGTAAACTTGTATCTTTTATTACTGCATTTCGTCTGTCATCACTACCTTATCTTCNAAAAAAAAAATCATATTGTTTGTTTTCTACAGGAGACATCACATAAGAAAATTGTGACTAGTTCTTGTTGTGAAGTTATAACACACTTGATTCCAGTGAAATTTAATTGCAATACCTGACTTTGTAATCAGGGGTGATTGAAAATCAAGAAGAGACCTTTTTAAGATTGTAAGAGTATTGCTGTACTGCACTATGCCCCAAGTAGGTGATGGATGTGTTTTCTTGCAGAATGATCATGATCCATCGAAGTTATTAGCTGAGACACCCTGCAAACTTCTTCGATACTTGGTTGCTGATGGTGCTCATGTTGATGCCGATGTACCATATGCGGAAGTTGAGGTTATGAAGATGTGCATGCCTCTCTTGTCACCTGCTTCTGGTGTCATTCGTGTTATGATGTCTGAGGGCCAGGCATTGCAGGTTATATCTATACATCTCCACTCCTTGCATTGTGATTGCATTAAATAACCATTGCATCTAGCATTTCTGAACTTATACTTTGTTCTAGGCTGGTGATCTTATAGCAAGGCTGGATCTTGATGACCCTTCTGCTGTGAAAAGAGCTGAACCATTCCATGGAATGTTTCCACAAATTGGCCTTCCTGTTGCTGCCTCTAGTCAAGTACACAAAAGATATGCTGCAAGTTTGAGTGCTGCTCGAATGGTCCTTGCAGGATACGAGCACAATATAAACGAAGTAAATATTCCATCTTGTTGTGATTATGTTCCATTTATTTTCTTTGATTATCTTATGTTTACTTATGGTATGTTTTGTGTACTCCCTCCGTCCCCTAAAGAGTGTCATTCTAGCTTTTTCCTAAGTCAAGCCATCGTAAGTTTGACCAAGTTTATACAAAAGAGTACCAAAATTATGACTCCAAATAAGTATTATTAGACTCATCATGAAATATACTTTCTGGACAGAGTATGCTTTTATGAGTAGGTTATCCTGGGATCCTTTTTTGGTTCCGCAAATTTTTGGTCGAACTTTGTATAATCTATGGAAAATTCTAATGGTCAGTTTATGCTGATCATACTCATGTTAGTGTAACTTCAAAAAAAAATTCTACATCAATCATTTTCTTACTTTCAGCAGTTTTATCTTCTAGTTTCATAATATTCAGTCACACTTCTTTAATTTAAAGTTATTGCATTTTGGTGTCTATCTCATTAACTCATTAGCATTTATTTATCACTCATTAGTTATTGCATTCATTTTAAACTCTGCTTCTTTTCAGGTTGTAAAACATTTGGTGTACTGCCTGGACGATCCTGAGCTTCCTTTCCTACAATGGGATGAACTTATGTCAGTTTTAGCAACTAGGCTTCCAAGAAACCTTAAGACTGAGGTATGACAATCAATCTGGCTTAAAGGAAAGATGATTCATTTGAGTAGATAGATTATCTTAATTTTACGTTGATGATATAATAGTGTGATATTACCATAATAATAGTGGATGTTTTATAAAGTGTTTGTACTGTGTTATGTGCATTAAAATCTGTAGTTTGCTGTGTCTATATTATGTAAAATTAAAATTGTATCCATGTGCTAATCAGAATATTTCACTTTAGCATTTTACCATATAGAAGCTGAATCTTTCAGTAAGTTTTGTTTTGATTTTTGTTCGTCTTGTATGTTCTTACTTAATCTTTTTCATTCTAGCTCTGATATTTCTGTCTTTTATTATGCAGTTAGAGGATAAATACAAAGAATACAAGTTGAACTTTTACCATGGGAAAAACAAGGACTTCCCATCCAAGCTGCTGAGCGACATCATAGAGGTCAGTTTTAGGTTTGTTTCGTGGTATTGCTGTTTGAACTGTTTGCTAATTTAACTTTATTTTTTGGTAGGCGAATCTTGCATATGGTTCAGAGAAGGAAAAAGCTACGAACATGAGGCTTGTTGAGCCTCTTACGAGCCTACTTAAGTCATATGAGGGTGGGAGAGAAAGCCATGCTCATCTTGTCGTCAAGTCCCTTTTTGAGGAGTATCTTGCTGTGGAAGAACTTTTCAGTGATGGGATTCAGGTTTTCATACATATCCAAACTGAAACAGATCAGCACTAAAAAAAATGCAAAATGTTCACCCCTTTCCATCCTAGTTAGGAGCACTTTTTAACAAATGACACGTATATGTAACCGATAACTTTTGCACGGCTTCAGATGGAATTCACTGGATACAATCTGACTTTTTATTTTTCCCTATTTATGCCTTGACAGTCTGATGTGATTGAAACCCTGCGTCATCAGCACAGTAAAGACCTGCAGAAAGTTGTAGACATTGTGTTGTCTCACCAGGTAAATTTCTTGATGATCTGATGACTTTGTGCAAATGATCACTGGAATGATCTTTGTTATTGAGAGTGTGATTTTGTTTATAGGGTGTGAGGAACAAAGCTAAGCTTGTAATAGCACTTATGGAAAAACTGGTTTATCCAAATCCTACTGCTTACAGGGATCTGTTGGTTCGCTTTTCTTCACTCAATCATAAAAGATATTATAAGGTGCAGTGACTTGAAGTAACCTAGATATTCCTGTCATAATTTTATTTGATATTTTATTCTATCTAATTCCATGCCTTTTGATAAACACAGTTGGCCCTTAAAGCAAGTGAACTTCTTGAACAAAGTAAACTAAGTGAACTCCGTGCAAGCATCGCAAGAAGCCTTTCTGATCTGGGGATGCATAAGGGAGAAATGACTATTAAGGATAGCATTGAAGATTTAGTATCTGCCCCATTGCCTGTTGAAGATGCACTTATTTCTTTGTTTGATTACAGTGATGCAACTGTTCAGCAGAAAGTGATCCTAACATACATATCTCGACTGTACCAGGTATTGTATCAACTAACTTGATGTCTTTCATAGTCCAACTAAGCACATCTGGTATTTATGTACTAAGATAAAAAATGTCCTAATGACATGAGATGCTCGTCTGTTCATTTCACAAAGGGAAATATTGAGAAATGGGATACTAATGATTGATAAAAATTAAGTGGAAAGTTGTGATTTGCAAAATGTGCTGGCTAATCTGCCAATAATATTTTTCAGCCTCTTCTTGTGGAGGATAGCATCCAAACGAAATTTGAGGAATCTGGTGCCTTTACTTTATGGGAATTTTCTGAAGGGCATGCTGATACTAAAAATGCACAAGGAGACGTTCTTGGTCAAAAGAAATGGGGTGCCATGGTTGTTCTCAAATCACTTGAATCTGTGCGAACAGCCATTGTAACTGCATTAAAGCATTCATCACAGCATGCCAGCTCTGAGGGCAACATAATGCACATTGCCTTATTGAGTGCTGAAAATGAAAATAATAACAGGTCTGTTCATGTGCAATACAGATCCAATGGACTTTTTGTCTGTGACCTGTGTAACTCTGTGTAACTGATTCCATTTCTTTCAGCAGTGATGATCAAGCTCAACATAGAATGGAAAAACTTACCAAGATACTCCAGGATACTAGTGTCGCAAATGATCTCCGAGCTGCTGGTTTGAAGGTTATATGTTGCATTGTTCAAAGAGATGAAGCGCGCATGCCAATGCGCCACACATTCCTTTGGTCAGATGAAAAGAGTTGTTATGAGGAAGAGCAGATTCTCCGGCATGTGGAGCCTCCCCTCTCCGCGCTTCTAGAATTGGTCTGGTTATCAAAATTACTGCATGTTGTTTGTTACATTCTGTTCTTATGGTTTGCTTATTTTCTCCACTGTTTATAACTTAATTTGTCTATTATGAATACAGGATAAGTTGAAAGTGAAAGGATACAATGAAATGAAGTATACTCCATCACGTGATCGTCAATGGCATATCTACACATTAAGAAATACTGAAAACCCCAAAATGTTGCATAGAGTATTTTTCCGAACTGTTGTCAGGCAACCCAATGCAGACAACAAGTTTACATCAGCCCTAATTGGTGACACTGAAGTAGGAGGTCCTGTGGAATCTTTATCATTTACGTCAAATAGCATATTGAGATCCTTGACGACTGCCATCGAAGAACTAGAGCTTCATGCGATTAGGACTGGTCATTCTCACATGTATTTGTGCATACTGAAAGAACAAAAGCTTCTTGACCTCATTCCATTTTCAGGGTAAGTCCGTACATAATCATTCTTGGGAAAGATTTTTGGCTTGCCTCCTCAACAGCTTTTCATTTTAATCAGGAGCACAATTGTTGATGTTGGCCAAGATGAAGCTACTGCCTGTTCACTTTTGAAATCAATGGCTCTGAGGATACATGAACTTGTTGGTGCACAGATGCATCATCTTTCTGTATGCCAGTGGGAGGTTAAACTCAAATTGGACTGTGATGGGCCTGCCAGTGGCACCTGGAGAGTTGTAACTACAAATGTTACTAGTCACACTTGCACCGTTGATGTAAGTTGTCCCTACTGTTTGCATATTTTGTATTGCACCCATTAAAATATTAGTCAACATGTGGTTTTATATATTTCGAACTGTCTCCCCCATTTAATTATGTTCTGAAGCACATATCACTTCTAATGGTCTTAGATCTACCGAGAAGTGGAGGATACAGAATTGCAGAAGCTAGTATACCATTCTGCTTCTTCATCAGCTAGTCCTTTGCATGGCGTTGCGCTGAATAATCCATATCAACCTTTGAGTGTCATTGATCTAAAGCGCTGCTCTGCTAGGAACAACAGAACTACATATTGTTATGATTTTCCACTGGTGAGTTAACCCCCCCAACCCCCAACCCCCTACCCCCTCCTCAATTCCTCTCTATAGGTATCTACATCCTCAGCTTACAATGGCTAGCAAAATTGTAGGTATTTGAAACAGCACTCCAGAAGTCATGGCAGTCCAATGGATCCAGTGAAAATAGTAAATCTTATGTGAAGGCCACAGAGCTGGTCTTTGCTGAAAAACATGGATCTTGGGGCACTCCTATAATCCCCATGGAGCGTCCCGCTGGGCTCAATGACATTGGCATGGTAGCTTGGATCTTAGAGATGTCCACTCCTGAATTTCCCAATGGCAGGCAGATAATTGTCGTTGCAAATGATATTACTTTCAGAGCTGGATCATTTGGCCCAAGGGAAGATGCATTTTTTGAAGCTGTCACCAACCTGGCCTGTGAGAGGAAGCTTCCTCTTATATACTTGGCAGCAAACTCAGGTGCTAGGATTGGCATAGCCGATGAAGTGAAATCTTGCTTCCGTGTTGGGTGGTCTGATGAAGGAAGCCCTGAACGTGGGTTTCAATACATCTATCTGACTGAAGACGACTATGCTCGTATTAGCTCTTCTGTTATAGCACACAAGCTGCAGCTTGATAGCGGTGAAATTAGGTGGATCATTGACTCTGTTGTGGGCAAGGAGGATGGGCTTGGTGTTGAGAATATACATGGAAGTGCTGCTATTGCCAGAGCTTATTCTAGGGCATATGAGGAGACATTTACACTTACATTTGTGACTGGGCGGACTGTTGGAATAGGAGCCTATCTTGCTCGGCTTGGTATACGGTGCATACAACGTCTTGACCAGCCTATTATTTTAACAGGTTTTTCTGCCCTGAACAAGCTTCTTGGGCGGGAAGTGTACAGCTCCCACATGCAATTGGGTGGTCCTAAGATCATGGCGACCAATGGTGTTGTCCATTTGACTGTTACAGATGACCTTGAAGGTGTTTCCAATATATTGAGGTGGCTTAGCTATGTTCCTGCCAACATTGGTGGACCTCTTCCTATTACAAAACCTTTGGACCCACCAGACAGGCCTGTTGCATACATCCCTGAGAACACATGTGACCCACGTGCAGCCATTCGTGGTGTAGATGACAGCCAGGGGAATTGGTTGGGTGGTATGTTTGACAAAGGCAGCTTTGTGGAGACATTTGAAGGATGGGCGAAAACTGTGGTTACTGGCAGAGCGAAGCTTGGAGGAATTCCTGTCGGTGTCATAGCTGTGGAGACACAAACCATGATGGAGCTTATCCCTGCTGATCCAGGTCAGCTTGATTCCCATGAGCGATCCGTTCCTCGGGCTGGACAAGTGTGGTTCCCAGATTCTGCAACCAAGACAGCCCGTGCATTGTTGGACTTCAACCGTGAAGGATTACCTCTGTTCATCCTTGCTAACTGGAGAGGTTTCTCCGGTGGACAAAGGGATCTGTTTGAAGGAATTCTTCAGGCTGGGTCAACAATTGTTGAGAACCTTCGGACATACAATCAGCCTGCATTTGTCTACATTCCTATGGCTGGAGAGCTGCGTGGAGGAGCTTGGGTTGTGGTTGATAGCAAAATAAATCCAGACCGCATCGAGTGTTATGCTGAGAGGACTGCAAAAGGAAATGTTCTTGAACCTCAAGGGTTAATTGAAATCAAGTTCAGGTCAGAGGAACTTCAAGACTGTATGGGTAGGCTTGACCCTGAGTTGATAAATCTTAAAGCAAAATTACAAGGTGCAAAGGTTGGAAATGGAAGTCTACTGGACATAGAATCCCTTCAGAAGAGTATAGAAGCTCGTACAAAACAGTTGTTGCCTTTATATACCCAGATTGCAATACGGTTTGCTGAATTGCATGATACTTCCCTCAGGATGGCAGCTAAAGGTGTGATTAAGAAAGTCGTCGATTGGGAAGAATCACGTTCTTTCTTCTACAAAAGGCTACGGAGGAGGATCTCCGAAGATGTTCTTGCAAAAGAAATAAGAGGAATAGCTGGTGAACATTTCACTCACCAATCAGCAGTCGAGCTGATCAAGGAATGGTACTTGGCTTCTCAAGCCACAATAGGAAGCACTGAATGGGACGATGATGATGCTTTTGTTTCTTGGAAGGACAATCCTGAAAACTACAAAGGATCTATCCAAGAGCTAAGGGCTCAAAAGGTGTCTCAGTCGCTCTCCGATCTTGCAGACTCCAGTTCAGATCTAGAAGCATTCTCCCAGGGTCTTTCTACACTATTAAATAAGGTAAGCTTGCTATCTGCTGGTTTTACCAATTATTATTTGTAAGAAAAAACTTGATGGGTTCCAACTGGTGCTATCTTCTGCATCTCACTTCCTCAGAAACATATCATGCATCTTGCCAAATCATGGTTCTATTACCCACAGCTTTTTTGTGTAAGCATTTCCATCTTCTCACATGTTCCTTCTTTGGATGCTCATTCAGATGGATCCCTCTCAGAGAGCCAAGTTCGTTCAGGAAGTCAAGAAGGTCCTTGGTTGATGAAATGATACCAACACAATGTGTATGCTACATGTTTTTAATTAAGGTATACATATCTCTATTTTTGAATTTAATGATTCTCATACGGTTTCCACTATACACTTTTTTTTTGCGACAATCAGAGTGCAGAGATCCCACCTTTTGTGGTACATACTTTGCACCTTCCCAGTGCATACTTCCGTCCTACTTAGAAATAAGTTGCTATCTTTTTGAGTCACTAGACTGTTAGAATAGCGGTTGCACACACATGGTGAACCACTCTGTATGGCTTTTAACATGGACGGCCAGAAACAGGGCAATATCTTTCTCGGACTTGTTGTAGGTCAGTCCTCTGAAGTGCCAAGCTGCATCAGAGATTCAGAGCTTTGACAATTGAATTTCTGCCTGAATATACATGAAGGTAGATATGGAGATGGTATGGGTCGACCCAGTGTTTGCTTATTCGTGTCAGGTTGAACTGCAGTCCACAATCTTGGGTGCTAATGGGTGAATATGGAGATGGTGTGGGTCATCCCAGGGTTTCCTCGTTCATGGCAGGTTCAACTGCAGTCCTCATTCTTGGGTGCTAATTTACTGGTCTGTTAGGGACAGAAGTGGAGGTGCTCGATTTGATCTGATAGCCTTGCTAGGTTAAGTCAGCATTATTTTGAGTTACATCTCTAACAGATCAGACATTAAAGAATGTAGCTTATAACAATTTTCTGTGCATTCATTAATAGTTAGAAAGGTAATCTTAACTAACAAGGTAAGAAGTGCTAATTTTCTCTCTTATATTTATCTGGAGCAACACCCTTAACGCTAATCGCCATGTAGAAAAATAGTCTGTACAATAGGTATAGTTGTTAATGCAATGAATTCTTTATTCCTCTTTTTCTCACAAGGATTATCGGAACACTGAAAATGCGTGTATTGCCACATACATGCGTAAGCTATTACTAGATTGCATACAGAGACATGGTATAGCCCTGCATAAGCACTTCCAGATTGTGTGTACAATGAATCAATATGCCAAACAGGTAGTTGCTAGATTAAGGATAGTTTAGCAATTAGCATAGAATGTAACATCTGTTTTAATATAGTGTCACAATTTTATAGATTAAGAAACTTCCTTTGTACTAAACCTCCAGCACTTTTTTTCTTTACTCACTTGTACATGTCTGATTTCACATTTCTGTAAATTAGGACAGCACTTTACTAACTACATACCAATATTTTTGCTTTGTTGATTGGTGCCTGCATTTACTTTACATTTCTCTAACAAGACATACTTCTCCAATTTTATTTAGTAACTAATCATCATACACTAATTAGGAGTTGATCAGTTTGCTTTTTGCATTGCAGTGCTTGGCACACCTCTCCCTGTTGGTTATCATAGCGCGCCACTTTTGTTGGGACCATTGCAAGTGCCATGGCTGTAGGAACGTTGAAGGCAGTAGAGTCTGTGGACTAATGACTTCGAGAAGGTGTAATAGATGTATTTTTGCCTCTTTGCATAATCTGTTGAGCTAATTATGTAATTTGTGGTTTAATATGGCTCATCATGTCATGTTACTGTATGAAGACTATGACTGAGCACCATCACTTTGGGAACATTTGAAATCTGTGCATTTTATTTTTTTTCCTGCTATTAGTTGAAGTCCTGTTAGAGAATAATTAGGGATGTGCTGGACTAATATTGTACTCCCTTCGTATCGAAATATTATTTGTTGTTGACTTTTCCTAAAATGTTTGACCTTTCGTCTTATTTAAAATATTTATGCAAATATGCAAAAAGAGAAGTAGCACTTAAACTACGTATAATGATAAAACAAATCACAAATAAAATAAATGATATATACAAAATATTTTGAATAAGATGAATTGTCAAAGTTGTGTTGAAAAGTCGACAAATATTTTGATAGGGGGTAGTATTTAGTTTGACTCCTTCATGCAGCAGTGTTGATTATTACTCTCTTCATAAGTGAAAAGTTAAGTTATACAAATTTTGACTAACAATTAGTTAAACTATATGCAAGTTTAGCATTTAAAAATTGCATCAATAGATTTACGTCCATAATCTCTTTAGGATGACATTGATTTTCTAGAAATTGAAGACATATTTTAATTGAAATTAAGAATTAAAGTGTATTTTGTTTGACTTTTTTTAATCAAAATACATCCCTCATTTCTAAACGGAGGGAGTAGTTGGATTCCTTCCTGCAGCAGACTGGGCAGGGCCGTGGCCCTAGCTGTGCATTCCTGCTACAGAAAATTGAGGCATCGGCCAGGTAGGTTATAGCTGCGGTCCGCACCATGGAGCATCCATGCCCATCTTTACATGAAGGAAAATGGCTCTGTACCATTAATAATCATCTTTACATGAAGGAAAATAGCTCTGTACCATTAAGGGCAACTCCAGCAAAGCTCCTAAATAGAGCTCTTACTGTAAATTTGGAGGGTGAGGCGAAAAAACAAACTCCAGCAGAGCCCTTACTACGGTCCTCATTTTAGGGAGGCCTCCAAATTTCACTCCACACCCCCTAGGCCTGGGGGCTCTCCCCAAGG
>JAZFNS010010084.1:3411-13446 GCA_037127165.1 Alloteropsis angusta | reverse complement strand
GCGATAATTAGCTTGAACACTCATCGCCACCTCAGCAGGTACGGAAGTGTGAATTTTGACTTGGACGTTGGAATAGAAACAGTTGGCCTGGAGTGAGTCATCGTTTACTTTTCATTGATCTTTTCCCTTTCAACTGTCCATAAGATCATCAAATTGGCAACTGTTCTTTTTTTAATTAACGGTGATCACGACAGGGGAAGAGAGTGAATTATTGCATAGTAGACTACTAAACAGACATAATCAAATCTTACCCATTCCACGGCTTGCCCCCTGACAACCTGAATTATTAAAGAACAATAATAATATAGCTCCAGAATAATAATATCAAAGAAAACAAGTGCTCGAATCAAAAGTGTAACATCCTGCATTATTACAATAAGACACTAGTCATCAAAGTAATACGCAGAAACTATTTATTAAACTCTAAGAACGCAAAAAACAAGGGAACCGAGCAATGCTTGGTCGCTACAATGACTTATACCGACCACAACGTAAACGGTCATATCGGGCTGTGGTACAGTGTAACAGTAGTTAGTGAGAGTAAATTAATTACTAGTACATTTCTACCCTTAATGTCATTGGTTAAGCGTCACTATTGCTCCCGCAGTTTATTTTGTGAAGCTCCACCATTGGGAGCAAACACAAAAGGGACGGTGTCTGAGGTATCTGTGCCGGTGGAAACTTGGACTCTATTATGATTACCTTGTCATGCTACAAGCGGGGTCGGTAACTTTAAATAAACTTTATCCATATATATGACACCACTTTTATGGTACCGTACAGGCAAGTCGTGTAACACCTTTACTCCTTGATTTTATTTAAATATGAGCAACAATCAAGTCAACATAGAGTGGGACAGATACAAGTATTAGACGACAATAGCTTAGCGTTGAACACTCAACCACCATACATCAGCAGGTACAAAAAGTCAGGGTATGACTTGGTATCCGAACTTTGATCACTCATCATTTTATCTCTTTTGAACATTGTTGTCAAACTTTAATCAATTATGTGGTCATTAAATTGCTTAATAAACTTGCAAAAAAAAACTCAACTACAAAGTTGTATTGAGACATATAACTTTCATATATAAAGTGTGCTCAATATGAAAAGCTTATGAATTTCTAAAGCAAGCTAAAATGTAAATAAAAGAAATGCAAAGAACGTATATGTGCTAGTACATATAATTGATAGATGTGCCGTGCCACCTCTTAACAAGATCAGGCATGGATAGTCGCCGAGTTGGAACTATTTTTATACACCAAGTCTGAAAGATATAGACTCCGTACGTGTTGAGTTACGGTGGTTGTTAGATTTAGTTTCATCGATAATTGATGGTGAGGTACTATAACATATAAGGAGGATCCACCTTTACCTATCAAACTAGTCTTCTAATCGAGTTAGGCTCGAGAACTTGGCTGTTGTGGGTTCCGGTGGACCTAGGCTTGATTGGACAGTGGCTTGTAGAGATAGTGGGCTAGGCTGGATTCCGCTATGCCTAAAAGGTGGTATCAGAACCAATGGTCGAAAATCTGAAATATCTCTTAGGGTCACATAGTAACGGAGAGCCCTTGAACCTCTCTAGAGGGTTACATAGGGTTGTTTTTTACTGGAGAGTTGCACCCAGGGCATAGGTTAACATCTTCCAGAAGATCGCATGGGTTATGTAATGTGGACTATTGTTAAGTTTAGTCCCACATTGAAAAATTATGGTGGAAGAGCATAACTTATAAGGAGGGATACCCATCCCCTCTCCGTCTAGTGTTTTGGGTTAAATCCGAGCCCTTAGTTGTTGTCGGCTCTGGTGGATCTAGCACCCGTAATCATGCCCTCGAGATGTAGGTTTGGACATAACCTTGTTAACAAATAGCGTGTCCCCGATGTCGTCTCTGATCGGCAGTACACACGTTGGCACTAATTTTATCAGCAAGTAGGAGTAGTTTTTTTTCCTTTCATATATCAATTGTCCTAAGTTACTTTAGAACTAGCAAACCGCATATAGCATTTAAAGTCTTACCCCATGATTTCCTAACATGAACAATGGCCAAGTCAACATAGAGTGGGAACACGTATAAAGTATTAAGAGGACATATACTATATCAACTTTTATGTTGAACACTCAATATCGCCATCACCACCGTACCTCAGCAGGTACGGAAGTCTTGTCGTTAATTGAAACTTGGTATATAAATGCGCTGGGCCTGTGATTGTCATCTTTTACTTTCCGTCAATCTTTGTACTTCTACATATATGTCAGCTGCCCATTTCTTTGATCAGTGATGATTTGGTCACGACAGCGAACCATTTGCGTGTATTCTATATGAGGCGATATGGGTGGAAGGAACGGGACAGACAAATAGACAGTTCAATCTAATCCGTTTTCCGCCCTAAGAGTTCTTGGATCGGATTATTTTTGATTCCTTGCTATCTCGTGCGCCATTCATGATATAGGGGGTGTTTAATCCCGGTAAGTTTGTGAAGAGTGGTGAAAAATTTATGTATTGAACCGCGTGCACAGAGAGAAAAAATGAACTGACAAAGTCTACAAAAATTATGCTCAATAGTCTGCAAAGTTTGCAAAAACCTCGAGGTAAAAACTTTTTACAAAGTCTGCAAAATTTGTGGAATTAAACACCCCAATAGTGTTGAGTCACGATCAGGGTTCTCTAATTTCGGCGATATTTGCTAAAATTCCCAAAATGCTACTGAAACCTCTGAAATTTCAGAAATTTTTATTATACCATAATTGTGAACCTGGTCACAATGCACTTCCTCTCGGCATCGGCGAGGATGCTGCTCATCATGTCACCGATTGTCACCCCAATCGAGATTGGTGATCTAGCTCGCCCCCAGCACACCGAGGACGAGGAGCATCTCCACCTCCTCCTTTTGCCCTGACAGCCAGGATGGCCACCAGCTTGGACGCAAACTCATCAACTCGTCTACACTCTGCACTGCTCTAGGACACGATTTGGGTACATAGGGGTCAACCGAGAATTGAGATGTTGCGAGTGACAGCAAGAACATGGAGCGAGCAAAGCTGGTGTTTCTTAAGTTTTTAGGTGCTTTTCACCCAAGAGTAGCAGGGTCTGACAGACTGAATGTTCAAACGCAACAGTTATGCAATGGTTACACCCTTTAACGTTTTCATAGTTCTATGATAGTTTCACATAAATTCGTGTTCAAATTAAGGAAGCTGCCCTGACTGCCAGTATGTGTCTAAAGGGGTGTTCTAAATTCGTGTTCTATAATAGTTCTATGATTGTTGAAGATGGTGAAATTTGATGAAAAAGTTGCCATTGGGAAGCGTGTTCTGTGAGAGAAGCACGGTTGTCAAGTATAAACTTTTTTTGGAACTTCAGCAATCTAAACACCCCCTAAGGTCATTCCCAACCCAAAGACACTAATCATAATTTCCATAGGCTCCACATCATCAAGAAACTAGTGCTAGACACTACCTCTCCAATACAAACACTATAAGTTTCTATGCAAATTTAATACCACACATCTCTCATTATGTCATGGATATTGTGTAGAAACCATGTCTCATGCAAGACTCAGATTCCTCCTCTTTCTTCATTAACTCACTTTCCACATCTTCTTTTATCTTAGGTAGCAACTCATTTAATTCTATGGAAACCATCCTAGTCATTAGGTTGGGAATGGCCTAAGGCTCTCTAAGCATAGTACGTATTAGTACCCACTAGCCTTGTTTCTTTATGGTCTTACGTCTTTTCACCTTTGGCACGGTCTGTATAAACAAGTTACGTAATAGCCAATACTACATGAACAACATCACCCGCGGTCAGGAACTGGGCATCATAGACAGTTTTTAAAAGTGGCAGTGAAAATAGAATTTTTCACAAGCGTTTTAAAACCGGCTGTGAAAACTTATTTTAACAGATGGTTTTGGGCACCAAGGGCCGGCTGCCTCAGCCTTTTCACAGCCGGTTTGCAGCAGCTAAAACCGGATGTGAAACTGCTTTTTCACAACTGATTCTTTAAAAATACAAGCTGTAATATATTTTTTGAATATTTTTTATTTTTTATTTCCTAGATAGCACAATAATACTATATTGATTTTTCACATAAAACATAGAACAACGCATAGTCTAACAAGGCAACGTATCAGGTGAAACCACCTCTCCGTGAAAACCCGTGCAAATTATGGCAAAAAAGTCTTCTAAGTTCACAAAAAAATCAGATATGTAGATGATATGATGATACACAACCTTGTTAAATATCTTGTCTAAACTCGAGTTCGTTTGTGAGATATAAAAATAACAAATTTCAAGCCAGAAAGCTGTCCAAATGATTTGTTATAGTTTGTTATTTTTATATCTCACAAACGAAGTCGAGTTTCGACAAGATATTTTACAAGATTGTGTATCATCATATCATCTATATGTATGATTAGTTTGGTTAATTTAGATGACTATTTTGTCGTGGTTTGCACGGGTTTTCACGGAGAGGTGGTTTGCACGTGATACATTGCTGTCTAACAATGTTCATAAATAACATAACACATGTCTTAATAATACATCGTCTCACAGTGTCCATACATACCATAACATGAACTCAAAAGTCCACATATGAATCCATAAATATGATAGTATATACATCAGTCCATACATATCAAAGTAGTCCATTTATCTAAACCTAAATCACATAGAACTCACCACCTGGTCTCACAACATGGTCCGAAATGAATCCACATAGTTGTTCTTGAATCGCCCAAATTTCAGTAAGAAGCAACTGGAAAGTGGCAAGGCTGCAATTCTGCACACAACACAACAATATAGCAATGTAGTTATTGACAAAAGGTGAATCAATTCGGAAAGTAATAAGAAAACTAAGAAAAAGTAATATGAAAAATCAAAAATGAATTTGACATTAGCAATAGAGTTGGTCTGTGTGAAAATAGCAATGTAGTTAGTTTAGCAATATGACAACTAAGGCAATTGTTGTGGACCTGATCTTCTTGTTCTTCGAAGGAATCCTTAGTTGCATAGAACATATAATACATAACACAGAACCCGCATCGATTGTTTCTAAGAGGCTGCCCTACATTTCTTTTTTGTAGGGCCTAAATATAATGCCCCCTTTTTTCTTGTACGTGGCTAAAGCGCTACACACATTATTAAGATTTTGTAATATTGGATTCATATCCACATTGAAAAGAAGAAGATGGTTATCCTGACTTACGTGTTTAGGAGGTTGATGAGGGGTTGGATGTACTCACGGTTACTCTGTGGAGTCATAAACTTTAATATAGCTTTTATCAAGGCATATGTCGAGGAGAAGTGGAATCTGCATTTAGGATAAAACCAACTAAATCATTCCTAATGTTGACCAAAGAAAGTAGTGATTTAAAGACACACTTACTTGCAATTGTGGCTTTTAATATCTTCCTCATTAATAGATTGAGGGTCTAACAATACTACATCTTTCGTGGCTTCCTCCTTCAACTTGTTGTTGGTATTTCTTACGTCGCGAATGAATCCGCAAGCGCACGGATATACCGTTGAAGCATTTCATTTGTGAGTGTTCATGGGTATCGTTATTTATATTTTCCCAAAGGATGGCATTTAGGTGACAAAGTGTTTACAAGACGAATCAATCTCAATGTGTTATGATATAAGTTCTAGAAAAAATCATACATGGGTAAATAGTGATAGCAAGGTAATGTGACACATCATCATATCATCCAATCTCTAGAATAAAGAATAGTCCTAAGGCTACATGGAGCAAGGAAAAGAATCCAAAGGCATTATATAAGACACGACATGTTATACAAGTTATGCAAATGACTTGATTCTAGGAACCTAGACACAAAACAGGAAGACCAATCCCCACCGCTTTGCCACCAAGCGGCAAGGCTTTATGTATCTCCTATACTATACCCGAACATGGGGGAATACAATGGACGGACAAGGCTGTCACCACCTGTTGCCTACCCCTCCATACCGTGGGGCATAGTCATATTCGCAGGCGCTCGTCATGCCCAAGCACCATGCTTGTGCATGAGAGAACTACTCTAGCCTTCCCAGGAAACATGGAACTAGAGCAATACCAAGGAAACAGTAAACCAATGTCATAGTTTATATCGACTAGCCTATGCATAAACAAAGTACAACTCATGATAAGACATGAGTATAAAATAACCACTATACAGATAGTAATCAGATAAAACTCCGTACTTATAAGAATACCGATAAAGTCTACAAAGAGAGTACCCAAGACCGAAGATTACGTCACACAATGGCCTAAGGACTACTCTGGAAACTATAGCATTAACTGTAGCCTGAGCTCCACTAGTCTAAGGATTACAAGAATGCTACTAGACAGAGAGAGGCTCTTGATGATGAGTGTGTGTTGAGAGGCCTCCTACCCCCTATTTATACTAGAGGAGGACGATTCCGGGGATCCTTGGATGGAAACTCCTCTTGGCACGAAGGGGGAGACGCGGGAAGCGTAGGCGCCAAAGATTGGCACCAACGGGCCCTATCTATATTCGGCCAAACCTAGGGGTCGGCCGACCCTGGGCGGGGGATTTTCCCGTGCGTCTTTGTCTTTTGGCTACCATATGAGTCCAGGGTCCCGTCGCCAGTCGATTCCCGTGAGTTTGGCGCATGTGAGACTAATAAGTGAGCCCTCTTGTCCTTGTGCTCTTGGAGTTGGATGTGCGTGAAGCGTTATACATCGTTCGAGCAAGTTTTCTCTTTTATTGTAGCTTTTTATCGTGTAAAACATAAAGCTACGATGCCAGTGGAACTCGGTTATTAATAAAGGTATATACTAGTAAATGTATAGTGCATCCTTATAAAGTGAGTATATTGACGGTCGGATTTGGCGTATAAGAACTGTCAACACTTGTGAGCCACCATCCTACAGAATGAGGAATTCCTTGGTCAAGGTTATCAATGTAATAAGTGTCATACCTACGAACCAGCAGTCCAATAGGGGATACCCGTGTGGTAGATTTGTAGGCAAGGGTGATCGCAAAGCTAGGTAACTCGAGGTAACACAGAGACGCAAGGTTTATACATGTTCAGGCTACCCGGAGGTATAATAACCTACGTCCTGTTCTTGGTGAATGGAATTGATCTACTCAATGAAGCTCAAGGAGTGATGACGAGTTTCAGGGTTACAATGGCGGGGGTTGGACTTCGGTATTTTTCTAGCTGTCCTCTAAAGGATCACCCTAGGCCGCCTTATATAGACCAACAACCTAGGGTTTACAAGATAAATATCTCTTATCTTATCCGGCTACAACAAGGAAATCAATTTGATTTAATCACGACGTCTTCTTCATAACCCTCGGCGTAGTCCCAAGTATCACGCCGCGCATCACAATGGCGCCGCCTCTACCAGACTTGCCTGTCAAGCCCGAGGATCCTGGTGGGCCGACATTGGGTTTACACATACCTATGTTAGATGTGGTCCCAGGTCGATTGTCACCCCTATCGATGATGGGCCCGGGGGTACCCCTATCAAACAATAAGATATAGGAAAACTGATAATTTAGACACTTCTAAGAAAACAAGCTCATGTTTGAACAATCCAGTGCATCTTATTGATATAGCTCATACAGTGACTCGAAATATACCCACACTATGTCCTCTTTTGACTTGGAGGTCAGCTTGTGATAATGTTCCTCCTTGTATCTAGCCCCAATACCTCACCATTCTAAGCTTTGTACCAATTATGCAAATTCCATGTTTGCGTGGCTAAATATTTGAGTTAGTAGGGATATCCAAGATTCCCGCCCAGTGTGAATGACCATATAGCCAGCAGAGCGGTATGTTTGCCTTCCTCTTCCATTTGCTAAAGGTCTTCTTGTGTGAGGTTGTTTTGTTCTAAAAACTCTTGTCTTCTTATTTTCTAGAAAGTTTTGTTCGCTTAATTTTCAGAAGCCTTTTTTACATATAGCGCACGCGAAGTCTGATGGAAGCTTTTAGCCATTCCCTATCTGTTGAACCATTGCCATTTTGTAGAAGTGAAGAACTTTCTCAATGGGTGGTTGCGAATCTTCCTTCTCTAGCATTAGCGATGTTACTCTCGCCGACCTGCTTTTTCCTAGTTCCTTGGCTAGATTTGGTTGCCTCTTACTATTGCTCTTGTGAACACGGTGTATTACCATAAACTGGATTCTCAGAAAAGCTCCTAGCAGAGCTACACTTCTTTAGGCACGGTAGCGGTGTAGGATCCCTTGTATGGGGAGTCGAGCTCACCCTTGAACACTGGCCCTGTGGTCCACGTTTTTCGTCCTGGGGGTTGGTGATCGACTTTTAGACCTTTTTGGCTCTTCGAATGGTGCATCGTGAAGAATAGGTGACAATGAACGTGGATCTGTTTCACAGTCTGATTCTTCAGCCTCATCGTCAAATTAGATATATCACTTAATTGTTGGAATCTTCTCAATGATATCTTTGCAATGGCGTTGTCCAAATGGACTTGTGAGCTAGTTTGCAATAATGTTACTTATCTCAAGCCATAACATCTTCTCCTACAGCAGAGAGTGAAACAAAGAAACTCCTGGAACTTGTCAGCGGTAAACTATATTACATTGTTTGATGTTAAATATTATATTGATTATGAGCATAGTTGACGGTTAGATTTGGCATATAAGTACAGTCAACAACCAGCAGCTTTCTACAGCACAGGTACTCCATAGTATCCCTGTTTGAATGCAAACATCCTACCATTTGTACTTGTGTTGTCGACTCATGTGCTATGTCACAGGGCAAGCAGCAATGACCATGGGAGGTAGGTCAACATCGAGTGTGCAGGCCGTCCACGGCTTAGGTAAGCCTATAATTGAGCAGTACAATTGAATAGAGTGAATTTCATTGTAGGTCCATGAACTTTTCCCGAGATCTCATCTAGGTCCGTAAACTAAAAAACGATCATCTAGGTCCATGAATTTTTTCGAGGTATCATCTAGGTCCGCAAACTAAATAAATGGTCATCTAGTTCCATTAATTTTTAAAGAGCGGTCGTCTAGGTCCAAGGCGGTGGCCACGAGTCATGAGGTGGCGTACATGTGCGGCAGCATTCCACAGCTCGCCGACCATGACCTCCACCACCATCATGCCTCTAGCGGCCATGCATGGCTCGTCGCCACCACCTTGGACCTAGACGAATGTTCTTTAAAAGTTCATGGACCTAGATGACCGCCTATTTAGTTTGCGGACCTATATGAGACCTCATGAAAAGTTCATGGACCTAGATGACCATTTTTTTAGTTTGCGGACCTAGATGAGATCTCTAGAAAACTTTATGGACCACAGTGAAATTCACTCAATTGAATATAACCATTTGCTTAAATACTAACGTGATTGTTCACCATCCAGTGTACGCTTCAGGCGGCAGATCCGAGGACATAGTTGAGGACGAGCCTACCTGGACCCAAAGGAACGTCACCTCCGATGTGGACCGTTGGTTTCTATAGGGACCAGTGTCTCGAGAGGAGATAGGAGATTCGTAGTTAGGGGACGTTGCTGCAGCTGCTACATAGTTCTCGCAGCCACGGTTCGCGACACCCCCTCCTGCGGATGTTGGGGTGCCCAGTCGATAGGTGGTGCCACCTAACCCCTTTCATACTCGCAGCTGCACACAAGGGAAACGCAGCAGGTAACGAGGAGGGGCAAGCCAAATGTGGCCACATTTAGTTGGTTTCACTATGTACGCTCGACTTGTGATGTGTCATATTGTTTCTTGTATTATAGTGTTCATGTTTAGTTTTTTATTTTAAATGATATTTTGATGCTCCATGTCCTCATAATTTCCATTGATTCAATCACCCCTAACATTAATTTCTGAACACCTAAAAATACATGACACAAAGGATAAGGATGCCATGAAGCACCCATCCTTATTAGCCTACACAATCTAATACAAGTTGGAATGGCATCTGCAGCAAACCAAATACATTGGCATTTGCTATTATAACTATACCTAACATGCCGTAGGGGAAGTAGATTGCGCCGGGTGCGGAATGAAGGGTCTACTGAGTACAACGGGGATATTTCC
>JAZFNS010073542.1:20254-32816 GCA_037127165.1 Alloteropsis angusta | reverse complement strand
GGCTCCTTGCTGTGATAAGTGTCTTAGTAATTGCAAAGCTAAGATAATATTTAATTGAGTATACGCGGTGTATAATCTTTTGAATACCTTGGAGTGCGCCTAGTGCCATGGATTTGTAGTGGTAGCCCCAGGCGGTGACAGCCCTGACGGCCTATTAGTCCACCACGTGAGCAGCAGAGTACAGTATAGTAGGATCATTGCTTGGCTTGCCTAGCCCCCTTCTCATCCCTTTCCGCACTTGGACGGTTGGACGTCCCGAAGCAAGTAATATAGTAAACAACTTGAACTAATCTTTAATCATCCAGAATACTTAGAAATAACCCTCTCTACCTTCTACTCATTTATCCCTTCTTGTGTCCTCGAACATTCTTGATTCATAACTAACACACACGTTCCCTGTGTATTCGATAACCTGGAATACTATCGGTGAAAGCTACAGCAGTAACCGTACGTTTGCGGATTTATCTGTAATCGTTAAAAATGCCAACAATTAGGGGTAGATATTTTGATGGAGGAATACCGGGCTCCCGGCATTCCCACTGACGCAAGGTTGGTAGCCAATTAAAGCTTGTTCAAATGGAAGAGGATATCGATGGTTCGTTTTCCCAAAGAATTAGCCGATCTTTGATGTTCGTAAGCCTGAGGCAAAAGGTGACGAGGTGATCAGTGGGGAGATTGGACATTTGTATGTGGATCTGTTGGGTCCGTATACCTATAAGGAGCATCAGAGTTTCTCGAGAAGAGAGTTTCATGGGCATCTGTTGGATTGAGTCTTTAAAATATGGGGAAAACATTGCAGACCGACATTGGACCCTGAGGTGGGCATGTGAAAGAAAAGACAATGAAGATTCTAGAGCGAGAGAAAGATTTAAAATCCAAAGGTACCACGAGAAGGGTTGCCACGAGGCCCTTGTCCTATGTTGCAAATAAGGTTGGCGGGATTAAGACCTTGGGATGCCTTTGGTCTTCATCTAGTTTAGCCCCTATGGAATGAGTTGATTGCTCAGAAATCATCTGATTCCTTGGTTGCTAGGTGTTGACATTTCTTAATGTCGCCACTAGGTTTGTTAACCCTGGCAACACCGCTTAGAAATGTCTCAGGTATCTCATTACATTACGTTTCTACAAACGCACAGAAATAACGTTGTAGCATTTTACCCGTGAGTATTCATGGGTATTATTTTTTATATTTTCCCAAAAGGATGACATTAGGTGTTAAAGTGTTTCAATCATGATTAAGGCATTATGACATAAGTTATACACAAAGTTTATGCAAGGGTAAGTGATGGAATTGAGGTAATGCGACACATCATCCAAAAACCGATTCCAAGAATAAAGAATAGGTCCTAAGGTTGGACAGACGCATACAAATCCTATGGTAAAATACAAGACAACCAAGGTCATACAAGACATGCAAAGGACTTAGTTCTAAGCACCCAGGCACACACGAGAAGACCAAACCACACTAGTCTGCCAACAAGCGATAAGGCTTTATGTACCTCCTATCTAAACATGGGGGAATGCAAGGGTCGGACAGGGCTCTCACCACCTGTCGCCTACCCCTCCATAATGTGCGGCACAATCATATTCCTAGGTTCTCATCATGCTTGATCACCATGCTCATGCATGAGAAACTACCCTCGTCCTTCCAGGAAACATGAAACTAGAGCAATCCCGAAGGAACAACAAACCGATGCCCTAGTTTAGTTCGACTAGCCTATGCATGAACATCGTATAACTCACGATAAGGCATGAATATGAAATAAACATTATAAGGATACCATTAAAAGCCACTAGATCAAAGACAGATCATTCCTAACCATCGACCAGCCTATACATGTACCATTGAACACCTTTTTTCACTAAGTTCTAGATGGTAATTAACATGCAGCTTGTTAATGTTGCAAGAACCCTTTTTCACTTGAGCAAGCAATTTCACAGTCTGTTTGAACTATTCCCCCCTCTCATGTGTAAGTTTGTCCAGAGCCTTCACTTTTTTCTCCAATCTACTTGTTTGTTTGCAGCGGCCTATCGTATTTTTTCCTATTGATAGTGTTTTACTTTTTAGCTTTAGTTGCTATTGTCCATCATTAAGTTGTTAATTAAGTACTCCCTCTGTCCTGAAATACAAGGCGTCCTAGCATTCAAATTTTGTCCCCAAATACAAGGCATCCTAGAGATTTTGGACAAATGTTTAAGGAAGCCAATTAATTACTTGTGTGTTCTCCCCTTGACAGTATCAATTGTCCAAAAAATATCCATCTCACCTCACCTTCCTTATACACTCACGACACCCCTTTTTACCTCCGCCCAACAGTGAATCGCTAAAATGATGGTAGTTTCATTAGGCTCGAAATCATTGTGGCCGTGATACAATCCCTGGATTTTCGGCCGACCAAAGAGACTTCTCACCTACAAACTGAAGGGCACATGCGACATTTGTTCTCTCCCTTAATCTGTCTGAAAAATCCTAGGATGCATTGTATTTCAGGATGGAAGGAGTATGTTGTAGTCATCATTTGATAAATTATCTTCGGATCTTTCAATTACATAAATGAGAAAATAAAAAACAAATATACCCATGCACTGTTCTTGAATCAAAGAAAATCCAATGAGTGGCATGTGATGCTAGAGGTAGAAATTGGACGATTTATTTGCTGATTTCTTGCCTGGGAAATCCTGTAACACCCAGCTTGGTCATTCCCTAATGTGCATGGTGTGTAGTAACATTTTTGGCTTTAGTCACTATTAGGATAATCCTTGCTGCATGTATATTACTTTAGTCACTGTTTGGATAATCATGTATAAATTGTTGCATGTATATTACTTAGGACACGTTAGTGATTTCTGCATGTAAAAATTGTTGCATGTATATTACTTAGGACAGGTTAGTGATTTTGTCCATCATTAAGTCGTTAATTAAATATCATGTAGTTCATCGTTAACTAGGTAGTGCTGACTAGCAACAGCCTTGAGATGTCTCCAAAAGAATCTTGTCCCCTAGAAGACTCCGGATAGCACTAAGACAATGCTAAATAGCAGTAGCCCGGCACTATATATATGTGTGTACCCTATGATTGTAAGTGAGTAAAACAAATAAACTTTAGCCACCCTAAGTTCAGAGCCTCTCCTCAACAGTTGCAGTCCCATATTTTCAACTAGCCCTCATCCTATAGGTGTTGCCTTATTCCAACCGTCATTTTTGTCCATCATTTGTAACGACTATCCTGCCCACACACCCACGAGAACTAGAAACTAATCGGAGGCTAGCAAGATGTGGCACACATGTACTTTTGAATCAACGAAAATTCAATGAGTGGCATGAGATGCATGGGTAGCAATTGGATGATTTATTCGCTGATTTCTACCCGAGGAATATAACCCTGGCTTGGTGATTCCCTAACATGTGTGTCCACTTCTATGCTTTTTTTTCCTCTCAAACATGTAGTTAACTAGCTACATTATCTTTAAATTACTCTTTCTCATCCACTTTAATGATTATATTTGTCCTCTTCAAATGCCTTTTAGTATCATGGGACAACAGTTCTACAATTGGTGATGAATGTAAGTTTCAGTTTACATTTATTCAGAGGTTGTCAATTAAACCCAGAAGTGAATTGTCTTTCATTTCTCGTCTTGCAGTCTGATGACATCTATATGGCTCTAAAGATTCTTCGAATGCAGAAGATCAAGTGAACGATACCGATGCTAGAAGAGGATGTAGCTGTGGGTATTGAACAACAGTAGCAGGATGTGGGTGATGGACCGCAACCTACACAACGAGTCAAAACTCAAACGACATCAACCAAGTGGCCGTTGGACAAGGTGATAGTCACAGGAATAGATGAAGGGGGATGCTGATAAAAGCAAAGCAAGTCCTGAGGTTGCAAAGGTTGTCAGGTCTAATCGCTAGACAGAAGCTCTCACTAGTAATACGAAAATTCAAATACCTCAGCACAACGGAGAAGTGTCATTTATTTGGTCAACATGTCACACCTTATTTGGAGTTCCCTAAAGAAATGAAGGATTTAGGTGTCAAAAAGGACATGAAGAGCACAACCAAGAGTTGGAGATAGCATAAGATTAATCTTTTCATGAATTTTATCAAAAAAGGATCGGAGCCATTTTTGCAGTACCCGTATATTGAAAAGGAGGACTGGGATGAGTTTGTGGAGTTAAAACAATATATGAATAAGCCAGAGCAAAAAGTGCAAAAGGTAATATTCTTTGGGAAAAGAATGTGCACCCCCTCAACATGGGTCCAACCGAATATGAAGGGAAACTCTGACAATAGGAGTACATGGCAATGAAATAATTGCTCAAGGGATCCAGAATCCATGGAATTAGTTCCCTGAAGGGCGACCTAGGAGCAATCTAGAAGTGTCTCAAGGTGGTGTTCATATCAGGTGGAGGAAGGAAGCAATCCAGAAAGTGTCTGAAGGCATCAAAGAGAAGCATGCATATGCAGAGTCTTCAGGGATCAGTTGGGTTAGGGAGAAGGACCTACTATCTGCATGTTTGGGCCCTGAACAACCAGATCGTGTGTGTGGTATCTCCAGCTACAAAGGATGGGGGCTTGCATGGCCTGAGTTTTCTTCAATGTATCGAAAAAGGAAATGGAGCAACTTAGTGGATTGTGATGCAATAAAGGTTGAACTCAGGGCTGAGGTGCGTAGGATATAATTGTCATTGCTAGCTAATTAAGGATCGCAAATACAATGATTTTTCAGGAGTCCAAGCTCTACACCCAAATGGAGAAGCAACTGTGCATCTGCCTTCAAGAATGTACGTCATGATAATCAAGATCAAGTGATTGTAGATGAAGAGGTAGAACCAGCGGTGAGGGATTTTGCCCCAGATTTAGGGCTTGATACTATAAAAATCTTACTGAGCCCACAACATGTGCACTTGTGATCAGACCTGGAGGATATCAAATGGAGCTTGCAAGGGGCATGGTTCATCCATAACAAATAGTACTACATATAGCCCCAATTGTGGAAGGATATGCAGTGGTGAAGGTTGAGTTTGTACATGCCAATTCTGAATCATTGTGCTACAACTTTTACCTAATGATGAGATAGAAACTCTTGGACAAGCT
Source organism: Alloteropsis angusta (assembly GCA_037127165.1). Taxonomy (NCBI): domain Eukaryota; kingdom Viridiplantae; phylum Streptophyta; class Magnoliopsida; order Poales; family Poaceae; genus Alloteropsis; species Alloteropsis angusta. The sequence continues at coordinate 27,718 of JAZFNS010073542.1, read as the reverse complement.
CTATCACAATGGTTCCAGTGGAAGAGGACTCATATTGTAGTGAACCCTAGACCAATGGAATCTTCTTTGCAAAGTGTGCAGCCACTTTTATCCCCACAACCTTGTCCTCCAAAGGACAACACAGATAGAGAACCTGGTGCTTCCACTATTTGCGGACTTAGTTCCTTCAAAGGTACTCATTGGTGCAACCAAGAGCCAAAGCAAGGACAATGTCAAGTGTGTGCCAGAGATGCAGCAAAAAGCTAACAAGTTACTGAAGCAGCAGACCGCCCAAAACCGCTCCTAAGGCTCCTGATGCTGAGAAGTCACAGGAGAAGCAACAGCGAGTCACCAAAAGCTCATGTACGGACAACACAAAGAACCAGCAACCACCGAGAAGCACTCAGATGGCGGTTGTTGACAAATCAGAGAAGCAACAACCAACCAAAAGCTCTCAGAAGGCTGCTCCTGCTGCCAAGGAATTGAAGAAACCGCCTACTAAAGGTGCATCTAATCAATGCAATGAGGCAAACCCTAAGTATGGACAGACTATGCTAACACCTACTGAAATTGAAAGCGTCGGGCCTGCAACAGTTGCTCTCCATAACTTCTTCTTGAAAGGTTGCAAGAGAATTAAGAAGAATGACATTGTTGTCAAGTTCAAGAATTGCCATCTTTTGTGATTATAGGAATCTGAGTGCTTTGTTGTGGGATTCAGTGTGGTCTTTTCAGTTACTTCACACTATAAGTTGCCATCTCCTCATCTTCATTGTGCACACTGGGACGAAACCAGGACAAAAGGATAGGGGGCTGAGGCCTGAAGCCAACTGCCAGCATACATGTGGATCAACCAACATAATTTCATCACTTCATTATGTCCAATACTAGAACGACATGTTCATAAAAACATAGATAAGTACATTACAAGACAAGTAGCAAAAGACAAATATGAAGTTTTGTCCATTAAAAACATGAAACCAAAACATAATGCCACGTGCTGACAATGATGGGTGTTATTCTTCTTCCCCATGAGCAATCTACACAAGACGAAATAAAAAAGTGAATAGGCAAATAAATGTCAAAAAATATGAAATTCAAAGAGATTTAAGCATACCACTTAGGCACAAGTCTGCGATGTTTTTTCATATCTTCAAACCATTATATGATTTTGTCGGTACTAATGCTTCTAAATATCTCCTTTTCAACACAACACATCCGTCTATTTTGCTTCGCAAAACGTCTTCAAAAGAGCCATAGCTGAAAAAACCCTCTCAACCGAAGTNGTTGCCACTGGAAGTATCAATGTGAGCTCAACAAGCCGATAAACCAATGGGTAAGAGGTATTCATCTTGGTCTTGACCATAATTTCAGCAACCTTTGAAAGTTTCGTGCACCCAAGAAACTCATCATTTCTTTTTGCATGTTGGTGGAATGCTCTAAGTTGACTTGGCAGTACCACAAGATCACCAACATCAAAATCTCCAGCACATAATTCAGCAAGTTTCACAAGCTTATCCACATCAAAATTAGAGAAGGAGTTCCTAGGATTAAGTGAAGCCATGCATACTAACAACTCTGAACTAGTTTCACTAAATCGATGATTCATCTCAGTCAAAATGGCATCAATGGCAGCAAGAAGAATCTCAACATGGTAGAAATGCATGTTTGTTACCTTTTGCCTTCAACGTACACATGTCCCTCTATCATTTACTTCCTTATGCATATCTTGCACTTCAATCTCATTTTTATCACAGAATGACTTCACTCTTTTCAATAATGGCTCCCATCCATTGTCCCTCATATCCTGCAAGGTCTCTTTCACACTCATGATCAAATGCATTGCCTCAACAATATCTTGATCCTTTCTTTGCAAAGCACGTGACAAAGTATATGTGGTGCTCAATATTTCTATCATCAAATGCATGATGAACACAAAATCAAAGCTTTCCATTTTACCAATCAAACCAAAAGCACCACCAGTACATGTAGGTTCAATGGAATCTTTCTTCACAATCTCAAGCACATCCAATATAGCCTCCCACATTACCAAAATACGAAGCAATGTTTTAAGATGGGAGCCCCATCTAGTATCTCCAGGCCTAGCAAGGTTACTTTCTTGGTTTAAACCTCTTCATGTGGCAATCTCACAATTCTCTAACTTCTCTAGCAAATTATCATGGTTTTTGCAAGTAGGATACCCTTTCTCATACAAGATGTACCCGTATTATTAACTATCAAAGGAACATAGTTAAAAAAGTCTGCAATAGCTGGAGTAGAAGTTGAAACTGCGAAAACCACCAATTACAATTGGTGGGCAAAATAATGCACATAGAAGGAATAAGGATTTTGATCACGGATTAACTTTTGCACACCATTAAATTCACCTCTCATATTGGAAGCTCCATCATTTCCCTGCCCATGAATCATACTCATGCTTAACTTGTGGTTGGAAATCATACCGACCAAAGCTTCTTTCAATGCAACAGACGGACGGTGAAGTCGTTGATCAGCTCCGTGACGCGATAAGGCCCGAAGAAGCGGGGATTGAGCTTGCCGGAGACCCTCTAGGGCAAGGACGCAACAACGTGGTGTCGGAGGAGAACCCAGTCGCCCACCTGGTAGGAGACGTCGCGGTGCGTCTTGTCGTAGTGTGGTTTCTGGACCGTCTGGGCCTGTTCCAGGCGATAGTGGACATCCGCTAGGAACTCCGCACACTCCTCCATGCTTTTGGCGATGACGGCCACCCGCATGTCCCATGGTTCGAAGGACGGGATGGAAGGAGGGTCGCGTCCGTAGACGACCAGGAACGGCGTGTTCCGCAGTGAGCTCTAGTAAGCGGTGTTGAAGACGAACTACGCCCACGGAAGCCATTGTAGCCACTGGCGCGGCCGATCTCCGGTCAGGTTGTGCAGGTACATGACGATGACACGGTTCGCCACTTCGGACTGCCAATCAGACTGGGGGAGGAAGGCAATGGTCATGTGCAGCTTTGTGCCCACCAGGCGCATTAGCTCACGCCAGAACGTCGAGGTGAGGATAGGGTCACGGTCGGACACCATGGACTGTGGAATGCCGTGAAGATGGACGATGTCGGCAAAGAATGCTTGGGTGACGGACTCGGTAGAGTATGGGTGTGCCAATGGGATGAAGTGGCAGTACTTGCTGAACTTGTCCACCACAGTCAGAATGATAGACTTGCCCCACACGTGCGACAGCGCTTCGACGAAGTCAAGGGCGATGTCCGTCCAGACACCCTGCGGCACAGATAATGGAAGAAGGAGGCCCGCTGGGTGCAAGTGCTCGGACTTGTAGCACTGGCAAGTGGCATAGTTCCGCACAAAGTCCTACATGATCTGTTTCATGTTAGGAAAACGGAAGTTGCGCCATAGGCAGTGCAGCATGCGCTAGACCCCTTCATGGCCCTCCTCATGGACAGCCGCCAAAATTTCCTAGAGTAGTGGGGACGCCGGGGAATGTACATACGGCCCGCATACTACACCATGCTGTTGACGATCGCCCATGGCGCTCCACGGGTCCCGCGCGCATGTCGTCCTGGAGAGCGATGAGGGCCGGGTCAGTGAGCTGCGCTTGGTGGAGTCGCGAGACGAAGTCGAAGCGGGGGGCCGAGAGAGCCAAGATGGCCCCTTCCTCTACTGTGTCACAGTGAGGGAGTGTGTCCGCCACCGCACTGGCCGCCCCGGGCATGTACTCGACAGTGAAATCAAAGCCCAATAGCTTGTGCACCCAATGGTGCTATGGGATCGTCGCGAGCCGCTGATCAGGCAGGTGCTTGAGGCTGTAGCGATACGTCCTGACCAGAAAGTGGCGGCCCCATAGGTTTGGTCGCCAGTGTCGGGCGGCGTGAACGAGGCCGATCAGCTCCCACTCGTAAGCGGCGAGGGCACAGTGGTGGATGTGACGGGGCGGCTGAAGAAGGCGATCGGGTGGCTGTCCTGGACGAGCACTGCGCCGAACATGTGTGACGAGGCATCGCATTTGACGACGAAGGGCTTGGCGAAGTCCGGCATGGCGAGGATCGGGGCCGAGGTGACAACAGCCTTGAGTGCATCAAACGCGACGACCGCCGATTCATTCCAGGAGAAACCATCCTTCTTGAGGAGAGCTGTCAGCGGCGCGGTGACCGTGCTATAGTTGTGGACGAATTTGCGGTAGTATCCCACCAAGCCGAGGAAGTCGCGGACCACCCGCGCCGAACGTGGTATTGGCCAGTCGTGGATGGCCTGCACCTTGGCCGGATCCATGGCGACATCCGTCGTGGAGATGATGTGGCCGAGGTAGGCGATGGAGGCAGCGCCGAAGGCGCACTTGGCGCGCTTGACGAAGAGCTGGTGCTGCCGAAGCTCAGAGAGGACGACACGTATGTGGCAAAGGTGATCTGCCCAACTCTTGCTATAGATCAAAATATTGTCAAAAAACACAAGGACGAAACAACGAACGAAAGGCTGGAGTACATCGTTCATGAGGGTCTAGAATGTTGATAGGGCATTGCAGAGCCCGAACGGCATCACCAGGAACTCGAAGAGGTTGTCATGGGTGCGGAACGTGGTCTTGTGGACGTCCTCCAGCCGCATCTGCACCTGGTGGTACCCCGAGCGCAGGTCCAGCTTGGTGAAGAACCGTGCGCCGTGGAGCTCGTCGAGGAGTTCATCAATGACGGGGATGGGTAATGCGTCCTTGACGGTGAGCGCGTTTAGGGCGCGGTAGTCGACTTAGAAGCACCACGAGCCGTCCGCTTTCTTGATGCGGAGGACCGGCGAGGAGAACGCTGAGTCGCTGCGATGGACGATGCCCTGCTTGATCATGGCACCGCACAGCCGTTCGAGTTCATCCTTGTGGGCCAACGGGTACCTGTACGGGCGGATAGCCACCGGTGGTGCATCCGGCTTGAGGACGATGCTGTGGTCACGGGCGCGCTTAGGGGGGCAGACCCTGGGGCTCGGCGAAGATGTCCCCGAAGGAAACCAGCAGCTCGTCGAGGAGGGACTCGCTGGCCACCGTGATGCCAAGGGTCGACGCGTTGGGCGTCGCCACGACTGACAAGCAGATGGTGTGCCCCTGGCGCTGGAACGGCATCCTGCACGTCGCTAAGTCCCACACGATCGAGCCGAGGGTGGCCATCCACTACGTCCGTAGGACCAGAATCCTGCAAGCGGCATGACGAAGAGATCGGCGTGTGCCGGATAACGCCAGGGCAGGCGACCTTCTCGCCATTGGCCACTGTCGCTGTGAGGCGTGGCCGGGACTGCATAGGCAGCCCGGTATGGAGCTCGGCCGCCTCGGCAATGAAGTTGTGGGTCGAACCCGTGACGAGGAGCACGGTGAAGGTGGTGGCGCCCAGTGACACCTTGACTGGCATCGTGTCACAGATCAGCACACCAGTGACCGCGTGTAGGGAGAAGAATGGTGTCTCCGTGCCCGGGGTCTCGTCCCCTGCCACCTCGTAGTTGGTGTCATCTTCCATGGCGCTGTCGAGGAGGAACAACCGCTTGCAGACACGATTGTGGCCACGACCGTACTTTTTGTCGCAGTTGTAACAAAGGCCAAGGTGGGGCGCTCCTCTTGTTCCGCCTGGGTCAGTCGCTTGACCTAGCGGCACTCCACCATGAGCGGCGGTATGGCGGCCTTGTTGACTGGTGGGGCTGGCAGGGCAAGGCATGGAGGCGGCGGAGGTAGAAGGCCACGAGGTGCGGGTCCAGGTGGCGCCGTGGTATGTTGCTCACGCAGTTCCATCTATCGGGCCAGACTCATTGCGGTCGCGAGGGACTGTGGGTTATGAACCTGGATGTCGAGGCTGAGCGGTAAAAGGAGGCCGCCCATGAACAGCCGCACACGCTGCACCTCGACGAGGGGGCCGGCACAAGGCAGGAGTGCTTCAAAGTGGTCCTGGTACTCTGCGACGGTGCTGGCGCGGTGGCAATCAGCGATCCCGAAGAGGGGGGTGGCATGCAGGGGCGGACCGTAGCGCTGGTTGAGCAACTCTTTGAACCGGTGCCATGGTGGAGTACCCTCGTCCGTTTGGACCTGCATGTACCACAACTGTGCCCCGTCCTCAAGATTGTAGGATGCCATCCACAACTTCTCCTCCATGATCCGCTGCTAGTGGAAGTACGACTCACAGCGGAGATGATGAAGATGAGGGGGTCGGACTTGCTGTCGTAACGCGGGAAATCCATCTTCTGGAACTTCGGCGGTCGATCGCTATGATGCTCTTCGGAGCCCAGCTTGCTGCCTGAACTGAACGTGCGATCGGTGGTGAGGGCGGTGATGGCCACGGCGTTGGCCTCCGCAGTGGCCTACAGGGTCTTTACGGCGGCAGCGAGCTTGTCCACGGTGGACTTGAGGTCCTCTTGATCTCCCATGGCGGCGGTGTAGGATGCAGCGGACGAAGACGAGGGGGACCGCGGTGCGGCTACTGGTGGTGGCAAGGGCGAGGTAGGACGAGAGGGCGAGGATCTCCGGGATCGTGATACCAGGTTGTCAAGGGCATCAAACCCCCGGACATCTGGACCTCTGCTATGTAGTTCGTAGCCGCGGTCCGTCTTCTTCGGCGAGGTTTTACCCCTCAACCGTAGGCTTAGTTGGAGAATAGAGGAAGGAGATTAGATAGATATATATTGCTTAATTCAACCAACGTGCGGCTACAGGGATATATAGCCCAAGGCCTCAACCAAACCTTCCTAAACTTAAGGAACTAAACTTGGAAAGTAATCTCTCTTTCCTAACCTAGCCACTCATGGTGGCCTGATCCCGCACGGCGTCGTGCGCGTTCTCTGGTGCGACGCACGTCCAGGGCCGGCAACGCCTGGTGTACGTGAGTCCCCACATGACATGCTGCCTGATGCACCCAAGAGAGAGGGGCAGAAGTAAGAGAGCCCGAGTGGACCCCAAGGGAATCTATCCCAAAGGGAAGGGGAACATGGGATCCAACCTTGCTGGTGCTAGATCCATGCACTGTCGGCCCAAGGCCATCGGCTGCCGCTGCCATCTGTTGCAACACTTGGAGGGCGAGAAGGGAGGGAAGGCCTCACCACTGCTGAGCAGACTTCCGCAAGCCAACCTCTGATGGCGGCGGGGCGAAATGGCCTGGGGGTAGGGCTGGATATCGAGTTGAAAACAGTTTTTCGAGCCTTTTCCAAAATTAACATAATCTTATTTATCATAGTCTCGTCACATCCAGATTTCGAAGGAAGNGGATGTCTCAAACACACATATAGATTCAGATAAAGCAATATCAAAGTAAATCCAGTGCTCGATTATAAGAATAAAATAGTATCAAACAGTTATTACAATAACACTCAAGTCTTTAACTCAAAGTACGCGGGAAAAGCAAAGGTAAACTGCAGGTGGCGCCATACGACTCCACAAGGACACCGGCTGGTTGACACAGCCGCATAGAACTCCAGGTAATCTTCGGGAAAAAGCATCCACAACTTTAGATTCATCTGAGTACCCATCCGGGATTTC
>JAZFNS010059097.1:1552-14173 GCA_037127165.1 Alloteropsis angusta | reverse complement strand
AGAGAAGATTTTTCTTCAGAAAAATGTAACAACAACGGCACGACATTTGCTGTTTACAACCACCATCTCTCTATTGCAATTTTATTGCTGGAAAGTGGAAAACACGCTAGCGTGAGAACCTGTTTCAAGAACTGATAAAAAAAATTGACGCGCCGGACAAAAGGCACATTCCATATGGAGTAGCCCCGAGCCTTAGGTTGAGTCAAAGAATGAGGCTGAAGGTCAAATAATCTTGAATTTGTTCTCTTCTCTTCAAAATATCTTGCAGATGGACATGTGTCACATAGCCCCAAGCCTTGAGTAGTAATTTGAGAGAATTCTCTCTATGCCACTGAAAATATAGTCATTCGTTCTATACCATTAAAAATTAGCTCATTTCTTCAATATCATTGTTTCTAAATTTTTGTTCCCTCTATACCATTGCTGTTACTATTGTTCATTGGAGCTAACGGTTTAGTCAGTTAAGTCAAAATTCACAGTCACAGTCACCTGCCTCTCTCTCCGTCGATTCTCAAGCTACAGATTTATCTATAACTGCATCACATGCTTCNTCTCTCTCTCTTCTTTGCTTAGGGTGTTTAGACTGGGTGGAAAGTTTTTCAGCAAAAGTCACATCAAAAGAAATATGACATTTAAGAGTAGTAAACTTAGACTACTGATAAAACAAATACAGATTTAGCCTGAAAATCGCGAGACAAATCTAATGACGGGTAATTATATGGTAGTTAACTAATAATTGGTAGGACGGTTACTGTAGTNTCTCTCTCTCTTCTTTGCTTAGGGTGTTTAGACTGGGTGGAAAGTTTTTCAGCAAAAGTCACATCGAAAGAAATATGACATTTAAGAGTAGTAAACTTAGACTACTGATAAAACAAATACAGATTTAGCCTGAAAATCGCGAGACAAATCTAATGACGGGTAATTATATGGTAGTTAACTAATAATTGGTAGGACGGTTACTGTAGCNNNATTATTATTGCAAAGCATGAATTAAATAGACTCATTTGATCTGTCTTGCGACATACATCCTATTAATATAATAGATTAATTTTTTTGTCCATATTTAATATTTCATACATATAAAATTACCTTATTTGACTTTCTAGGAAAAACTTTCTTTTTTTTAGAAAAAGAGCAGGAGCACTGCTAGATCATATTAGAAGAAGAGAATGCGAGCTTGTACAAGTCGTTATGACATAATAACTAAAAGGACTCAAACACAAACACTGAGAAAAACTAATCATAAGCGAAGAATTGCCCCCTCCCTGTCTCCACAGGCTTCATTTCTGAGCTGAATCTCCTCCTTGATCAAGGCCAGGATTCTAAGCGGAAGAGCAGCAATGTCATCAAACACCCGGCGATTTCTTTCCTTCCAGAGGTTCCACGCAGTGTAGATTAGTATCGCGGCAGCTTGCTTACTCTCTTGCTTGGACTTCCCAATCGTCGATGCATTCCACCATTCTTGAATGGAGGTCGCTGCTGCAGGGGCCTCCACTAAACCTTCAGACCAAGTTGCTACCAGATGCCAAACCTCACGGGCGTACACGCAGTGGAGGCAGATGTGTTGTGCTGTTTCTGGAGCTTGATCACACAGACGGCAAATGGGGTCAGAGGGCCAGTTTCTCTTTTGAAGTTGATCTGCTGTCAGTAGTCTGTCTTGTACTAGCAACCAAGCAAAAAGTTTATGTTTCCCTTCCATTTTGGCAGACCAGATTTTCTTGCAGTTGAAGGAGCAGTAGCGGCCCTTGAATTGGATATCATAAGCTGACTTTGCTGGGTAGGATCTGGAAGCTGTCCATTTCCAAACGATCTCATTAGGCTGATCCGTGAGTTGGACTTCCAGTAGTTCGTTCCAAAGCATGAAAAACTCAGCCATTTCGTCTGCCGTTGACATTCTCCAAAGCCCGTGCATCCAGTTTCCATCTTGCAGCTCATCCCTGACTCGATTGTTCTTCCTCCGGGCCAATTTGAAAAGCCTAGGTGCTAAGTCTCTTGGAGCTCTGCCATTCAGCCAAGCCGATTCCCAAAACCGAGCAGTTCGGCCATCCCTGACAGTAACAACCGTGCTAGCTCTGAAGAGTTGCCGATCGAGCTCACTGCACGGGACAACAGATCCCACCCACGGGCGTGCAGGGTCAACCCACTCGAACCAAAGCCACCGAAGCCGCAACGCTCTGCTGAAAAGCTCAAGGTCAAGCACTCCAAGACCTCCCAACTTCTTTGGCACTTTGACTTTAGCCCATGCGATCAAGCTGTGTCCCCCATTCGCGTCCTCGGCTCCTTTCCAAAGAAAGCCCCTCCGAATCTTATCCATCCGCTTAACAGCCCATTTCTTAGGAGCAAACATGGAGAGGAAATACACCGGGATTGAAGAGAGCACCGAGTTGATCAGTTTTAGTCTTGCTGCTCTGTTCAAAACCTGCCTTTCCAAGACGCCGGCCGTTTAGAAAGTTTGTCAATTACTGGCTGGATATCATTGCGACGCAGCTACCTGGTATGAAGTGGGAGCCCCAAGTACTGGCATGGGAAGGACTGTACCGGGCAAAGGAAGTCTTGCATCACCTCATTCAAGTTCAAGGATTGGCATTGTATCGGAAATACTGCACACTTTGCCTGATTAGTAAGCAGTCCTGAGGCATACCCAAAGACCGAAAGAATCTGTGCTACCATGGTGACTTCTTCTCGAGCTGGCTTCAGGAACACCGCCGCATCGTCCGCGTACAAACTGATCTGAAGCCGTGCACGGTCACCAAGCAAGGGTGACAATAGTCCGTCTTCTGCTGCCACTCGGAAAAGGCGCTGGAGGGGTTCCATCACCAAGATGAACAACATGGGCGATAGGGGATCCCCTTGACGCAGGCCGGTGCTATGTTTGAACTAGTTCCCACGTGTGCCGTTCAGTAAAATCGCAGATGAGCAGGAAGCTAGCAAACATGATACCCAAGCACGCCATTTCCGACCAAAACCAAACTGATCCAGCACCTCATCTAGGAAATCCCAGCGAACAGAATCAAATGCCTTCGCAATGTCTAGCTTAAGGAACAGCCCTGGCTCCTTCTTCTGATGCAAGGTGCGAACTAGGTTTTGAGTGTAGAGAAAATGATCCTGAATGCTGCGCCGCTTGATGAAAGCGCTCTGCGCTCTGGAGACAAGGGAATCCAAATCCGATGGCAGGCGGTTGGCAAGAAGTTTTGAGATGAGCTTGGCAATAGAGTGGGTCAAACTAATTGGTCTGTAGTCTGAGACCCTCTGAGCATCCAGTGTTTTGGGGATGAGGACAACATGTGCGCTGTTGAGATGCTGTAGCTGGCGTCCATTCTGATGGTAGAAGAAGTTGATTGCATTCAAAAGGTCAGGCTTGATGATTTGCCAGCTTTGCTTGAAAAAGATTCCCACAAAACCGTCAGGGCCCGGTGCCTTGTCACTGGCCAGTTCCTGGATCACTCCATGCACCTCATCCTCGGTGAATAAATCTTCAAGGTGGGACAGGTTATGACGTTGCAGACCCAATTCAACCCAGTTTAGATTGTTGTCACGACCCTCTGGTGCCCCAAAATGGCTGCCGTAGTGTTGATATCGAGTTTCAGCTATGTCTTTGTGGGTTGTCATGACAGCAGAGTCGGTGACGAGTTTGTTGATATGTGTTTTCCTTCTCCGACCAGCAGCCTGAAGAAAGAACAGTTTTTCAGCAGCCTCTGCAGCACGGATGCTGGTCAGACGCGAGGCCTGCTTTGCACGAAGCTTCTCAACCGCAGTCAGGCCAAGGAATCGAGCTCTTAGATCTTTTTTGAACTGAATTTCAGGGGCAGATAGTTGCCTGTAGTCACCTACGACGTCCAGAGTTCCAATCAACTTCTGAATCGCGCAAAGCATGACCTTGTTTTTACCCAGCAACCCTTTAGACCATCTTCTCAAAGCACTGCTGGTTCGCTTCAGTTTGCAATGAAGTCTGAGATACGGGTTTGTGACAGAGAGTGATCGGTTCCAAGCCAATGTAACAGTCTCCTCATACCCGGGCAACCTGGGCCAATACGACTCAAAGCGGAAGCCAGTGTATTTCCTGATTACGGGGCCCCCTTTCAGCAATAAAGGGCAGTGGTCCGAACAACGCGAGGATAAGGCTTGCAAGGATAAGCCAGGCAGCATACATTCCCACCCAGTCGTGCAAAAGGCCCGGTCAATACGAGTCTGAGTGTGATCATTTGACCATGTGAACTTGCGGCCCTGCAAAGCGAGTTCCTTGAGCTCGAGATCAGTGACAGCATCTCTGAAAGCATACATTAGTCTTCTATTGATGTTACCATTGCTTTTGTCACAAGAATGCAGAATTAAGTTAAAATCACCCAGTAGGAGCCATCTATCTGACACCTGCTGCTTCCACCATCGTAATTCACCAAGGAACTGACGTTTGGCCTGATCTTCCTGTGGTCCGTAAACCACGGTAACGTTCCACTCAAGCTGTCTAGAGGTGGTGCATATATTTTCCATCAAAGATACCACCCCTGGTTCCGTCAGCAAGTAAGACAGCAAAGCTGTTAGCAAATCTTTCTCCCAAAGTCTCTACCACCAGGTCTTTATCTATGAGATGTAGCTTCGTTTCTTGCAGTGCCACTACTGTTGCTCCAGTTTGTGTGACTAGGTTCCTGACGGCTCTTCTTCTTGTAGGATGGTTGAGACCCCTTACATTCCAAATCAACAAGACAAAATGATGTAAATCCATGTACAAACCAGAAGCTCAGGCACTCTTGATAGACGGGCAGCCATAGCAGAAGACAGGATGGGGGAATTTGTAGAGCTGAGTACACCAGACTGCAACAGACACAACACTCTAGCAACAACTGGAGGCAAAGCAGGGAGCAGGCATCCCCCACCTGACCGCAACAACAAAGTATAAGGAACTAACATAAAACAACAGGTACACGAGCTCTTAGAGAGCTCCCCATCTGCAGCAGAAGTGCTGCAGCTCATTCCTCTGCTTCGATCATCAGCTGGACCAGGGGCCCAGAGTTTCCCGCTGCACCCATACCCAGGGCGCTCCAAAGATCTTCCATTAGGGTCGATTGCAGTTCGTCAACGAACAGTTCCCCAAACTACTGCTCCGCCAGGTCAGTGATGGCGGCGTTTTCCGGCACAATTCCGGTAGCCGTCAACAACAGCTGGGTTGCTCTTTCATCTGCAGGCAGATGTGGTGTGGTAGCTGTCCGAGTTGCTCGTCGTTCAGAGGTACGTGATTTCCTCTGAGCCTTAGCAGCATCAGGCGCTCTCGCACACCTGAGGCATGAACGGGCTCTGGGGCCAGAGGGGGGGCATAGGAGGGATTTCTGCAGAGGAACCATGAATCGTGCCAGGCCCTTTGGGGGGGGCCCTAGCCCCCTGGGCTTCAGAGATGTCCTTGTTCTGCCGTGCCGTGGGTGGGCCTCTCACTGGGCGACTCTCTGCTTCCTCCCCCACAACACACTCCTCATTGAGATCAAAAAGCGGCCCAGGCCCATTCGCAACTAGCCCAGGTGCCTGTGGCCCAGCTACGAGTGGGTTGGAGGGATCACCTTGTGTTGGGTCTTCATCCATCTGAGCAGGGAGCTGGCCCCTCTTCTGCGCTGATGCATCCAGCTTTCCCAGGGCCGTCTCCGCACGAGTTGTCGCAGTGATCACGTGCTCTGCCTAAAGCGGAGAGAAGCAGGCATGGCGCAGCTCTGGCCAGGCCTCGCTGCAGCGGCCAGTGTCCTGCACCCCATCCATTGGTGCAGTAGGGTTCCGGTCCACTTTGGTCGCAGGTGGCTCCACTGAGCACTGCGGCCGTGCCGACCGAACCGAGGTCGGGGGTGGGGCACTGTCCGCCTCTTCAGCCATTGGGTCTGCCTCTCTGCAGCACAGCTGGGGACTTTCACGTAGAAGGTAACTGTCATCTGGCATCAGCTCCGGCGAGAGGTTTACCTTTCTTGAAAGGGGAGGGGTACTGGTCTTCACTCTCCAATGCATCTGTCTACCTCCACCGTGGCCTCGACGACCGTTGTGACCGGACGCCGCCGATCCCGACCCACGACCCCGCAACGCCGGCAAGTCATGCGGGCCCGAAGGAGGTGTTTGGTGGAGGTGCATCGCACCCCCGCCTCCCCCTCGAGGCGGAGAACGGTCACGGCCCTGGGGGTCCAACCGATCGTGTACGGGGGCACGACGCAGAGCCGCCATTGTTGGTGTAGCCACATCAGGAACGCCAAGAGACCATGTGAAGCGATGGCGCACCGGCCAATCCTCGTCGAGGTCATCATCGGGAATCCCGCTGATCATGCTGTCAAAGCTTCGGTGGGGTGGGCTCGCCGGCGGGGAGGCGAAATCCAGCACGCAGTCCACATGAAGAATCAGCTCGTAATCCAGGAGCTGCGCTTTGTCACGACGCATGGCACCCATAGGCATTCCCAGCTCAGAGAGATGTTGGGCGTAGAACTCCTCCGGCAAGGTGACTGGCTCCTCAATCTGCAGCGTGGCCGTGGTCGGAATGCCGCTAGGATCGGCAGTCCAGACCCACAGCCTAAAGCACTCTTCTTCCTCCGGTCTTTCCATATCACAGTCAAGATCATCCACAAAGGAGGGGCGTGGGAAGAGAGTAGCAACAGTCTCCACGTGCCGAGCATGCATGGGGACGCCATCAATGCATACACAGACTCGAAAACGAAGCTTGGACATCCGAGATGCAGTGACCTGCCTGTTCCAAGGAAGGAGCTGGAAGCGGGCATGGCCGACTCGCAGACTGGAGCGCAGGTGCTGGTTGCGTTGTTGCTGGTTGTCGAAGCGGAGAAGAATGGTGGATCCATCCACCTTGGACACCCCCAGCTCCAGGTAGGGAACACGGAGCTGCCGGACCGCGGCCTGCCGGACCACGGCTGAGTCGAGGCGAACCCTGGCATCCAGGGGAACTGCGAGGAGCGCAAAGATCTCTAGGTCACGCTCCGCAGCGCGCATGGCATCCGTCCGAGCCGCACCCGCGCAGAGATGACCGCGCCGCCCAGCCCCAAGCACAGCTTCCATCTCATCCATGGTGGCGGAGGTGGGGTTGAGGATGGTGAAGTGGGGGGGAGGGGAGTCGTGGGGGATGAGGCAGGGGGCTAGGGTGTGGGTGGCGGAGGGGCAGGCAGCGGTGGTGAGGGCACAGTTGTTGGCGGAGGGAAGGTTGCGAGGCGGCGGCAATAGGGTGGGATGCAAGGGGGGTGGAGTAGAACGAGGCACCGCGCAGGGGAGTGGGCAGCGGCGTGCTTTGTGCCCGAAGCGGAGGCAAAGGAGGCAGCGCGGAGGATCCCTGCAGGCATCAATGCGATGGCCAGTAGAGAGGCAGTTGAAGCACTTATTGCCCGCCATGGCTTTGAGGGATTCCAGCCAGGAACTACCATTACTCCGCGGGAGTTGTCCAGCAGGTCGAAGCCGATACCCCGTCGGCAGGGGCATCCGAGGCAGGGGGCGACGCCCTTCATGAGAGATCCAATCCATCGCACCCCGACCATCCGCAGGAAAGCGCGGCCTGAACGAGCGGGGGTGCAGGACAGCATCTCGATAGGAGGGCCGAGAGGGACTAGCTTCAGCAGTGGGGCGGCCACCAGCAGGGAGAGGCCTCGACGGAGACACGTCGTGGAGGACAGCCTTACCCTTAGTCTCGTCAGGCAGGTCGTGTCGCGGGTGCGGTCGGGGATGGCTGCCGCTGGTACAGTCCTTGGAGGGGATGGAACGATCAGAAGCAGGAGTGGTGGAGGAGGGGTTGGTGGTCAGGCAAGGGGCGGTGGACACCGGCGGCGGGAGTGTCGCCCGTGGTGGTGGAGGTGAGGGGGCTCTCACATGCGGGCGCTCGCGCTCGCTCTCGCTCTCCATCCTCCAGGGCACGGTCCCCTTTCTCTACCAAGCTCACTTCATTTTTTTAAGGGCTGCAGATGAACATCTTGGAAGCAGCAGTAGGAAAAACTTTCTGTCAATCTAAACAACCACCACGGCTACGAGACATGGGTAGTCGGCACCTGGCCGGTGCAGTGCACAGAGCTGCCTCGGTGTCCGCGTAGCAGGGGGACCGGCTGGCCCGCGAATACGTGGCCACAACCTTCACTGCACGACGGCTGCAAGGCCTAGGCATGTGGCCAGCCGGTGCCACGCAGGATGACGTCGCCGCAGCTGCATTGCCGCTCAACTCGCTCTACAACGCGAGGAGCCACACAGCACAAACTCCTTGGACAGGGGTAGTGGTGGCACGCGGGCAGTCACACAGGGTCGCAGGCGCCTGGGACTACGCGGGATGTAGGACGCGTATGTGTACTAAGATTGTTCACACTCATGGTCCTCTATCACATTCCTCTAAAAGGAATATTCTGTCCTGGTCATCAATATCCCATACTCTATAACAATATCTCCCGTGCTCATGGTTTACTGTTACATACTCTATCCGTACTACCAACCGTGGACCCCACAGAAACAGACCCTTCCTACCGTTGGTTTTTCGCAGGCATGGAGGTGCTCGTCGGCTTCGCCGGCCATCGGCGGCCTAGTCGCCGCGGAAGGTGCGGTCGACGCAGGCAGAGGCTCGGGGGATCTGCGGCAGGCCTCCGCAGGTGTTGTGCTACGCGGTGGCTGGTAGCGTGGCCGGACTCTTGAATCGAGCCCATCCGGCAGTCGTCGCGGGATGGTCGCCGTGGGGCAGCACACCGAGGATGGAGGCGGGAGCACCAGTGCGGCAGCGCGCACACGAAACAGCGGCGAGGAGGACTGATACCACTGCACCGTCCGCAAGCCGCGGCTGTACTGGTCTGTCGAAATCCCCATTGCAAGGCCGCCGCCCAGCTCGGAGGTGGCCGCGGGGAGCGAGGCGGCGAACAGGACCGCCAGCTGAATGTCCGCCTGTGCGCACGCGAAACGACGCCCAGGACGACGGCGAGCGTCGCACCGAGCGCCGACCCGCTCGCCCGCAAGCCGCGGCAAATTCCTCCCCAAGTCCAGCGCGCACGTCGGAGGAGGCCGCCGGATGCGAGCCGGCGAACTGGACCAGTCTGCGTGCGCGTCCGTCGTTGGTCCGCCGCTTCCCACACCGAACGCCCTGGTGTCGGAGAGCGGCGTGCGTCGATGTCGGCCGCCGGAGGAGATGCACGCCATGGAGATGTGGCCTCTATTGATGAAGGATTTAGATTACAATTTGAGTAGNAAAGGTTTTACATTTAATTAATACATGTCCTTGCAATAATACATATCCTTACAATACTTAATTTCAGAAATAATACCCCGTCCAATTATTACAACACATACAAAATAGTTCATTGTCCCGCAAATGATTCGAAGTGACTACCACAAAAGCAAGAACTTCTAAGCATTGCCTAGACGGTTCCAAATGATGCTCGATGTGATCCCACTGGAGCTCTTGGTGAACGTGGACGTCACGAACCCTATGGTGCGCTGCAACAAACGCGTCCCTCCTTGGATGGCTGTGGTCTGGTACTGCTAACTCGCCGATACGCGTGAAATCAAGATTGGTGGCCAACTCTTTTTCATCGGCTATTATCATGTTGTGTAGAATTATGCATGTGTACACAATGTCTCCCAGCCTGGCTCTGTCCCAACCATATGCCAGTCCGAGGATCACTGCAAACCTTTTTTGTAGCACACCAAATGCACGCTCAATGTCCTTCCGTGCACTTTATTGCATTGTAGCAAAGTGTTTAGTCTTTTCATGTATAGGGTGGCGAACTGTCTTCACAAATGCTGCCTACTCAGGGTAAATGCCATCGGCAAGGTAATACCCCAAGTTATATGTGTTTTCATTAACTATAAAGGAAACCGGTGGTGTCACCTCTGTAGTACGTGGAGAAAATGGGTGATCTCTGAAGCACGTTTATGTCATTGTTACTACCAGGCATGCCAAAGTAAGCATGCCATATGTGTAGGTCATGTGATGCTACTGCCTCTAATATCATTGTTTTCCTCCCGGACCTACCGCTGAACATTCCTGCCCAATAGGTCAGGCAGTTCCTCCACTCCCAATGCATGCAGTCAATGCTAGCTAGCATCCCTNTCACTATGCGCTAGTAGTCTAGCTATATCCTCCGCGTTTGGAGCACGTAGGTAATAATTGCCAAAAATTTGAACTATAGCACGGCAAAAACGTTCCAACGCCTCTCGAGCTGTGCTATCACCTATGCGGATGTACTCGTCAACCGCATCCATGGGGATACCGTATGCGAGAACCCGCAGTGAGGCGACACACTTTTGTAGAGCTGAAAGGCCTATCTTGCCGGTGACCTCAGGCCGCCTCTTGAAGTAAGGGTCATGAGCTTTGACGGCGTTTTTTATCGCCACAAATAAATGGCAACGCATCCGAAACCGGAAACAACAGTAAACCTTTCACTACCATGACTCTATGAACACATGGAAGTAATCGAATGGTTCCGGTTTACCTTCTACGAATTTGTTGGGCATTGTAAACGGGGTTCTCAACAAAATAGTCAAGTTTGATCCTCCAATGACCAGAAGGACAATCTCTAGGACGAATCACCTTCAGTGGAGCATCTGGATTTCGTCGACGAAGACGTCTTGACGAGCTCTCTTCTTCAACTAGTAGCCTATAGGTTGCTTCCTCTGCTTCTTCATCGTTTCGTCTACGGCAAAAGGGTTTTCTTCCTCCTCATCCTCCTCTAGTAACATTTCTCTGAACTGGGAACTAAAATGATCCATGTTGTGTGTGCTGGTTGGAGTGGGGGGTTGGGTGTGTAGCTTGGGTTCTTTTATAAACGAGTGTAGTGGGAAAACCAGCCAGCACAAAGTAAAAACCGGCCTGCACACAGGAGTGGCGCAAGCAGCTTTGATTCTGCACACAGGAGTACCAATCTCACACAGGAATCTCTTCATAAAGGAGTGGCGCAAGCTTCTTTCGGTGCAAAAGCTGGAGATTCTTTCACACAGCATAGTTGTAGGAAGAAAACACAGGAGTACCAATCTCACACAGGAATTAGTATTTCACACAGCAAAGTTGTACCAATTTGCCCACATGATGACAGTACCAATCTCACAGATCAAAGTTGCGGTAGCTGGCATCCATGCACCCCATCAGACAACCAACCACACATCCCTCATAGTACAAACAAATGCATTGTACACAAATATTACAAGGTGACAAGACATGCTGTTGAAAATTTGTTACAACCAAGCAAACAACGAATATTACAGCCAGAACAAATATTACAAGTNTCTCTCGCAATGAATTGAAAATTGGTTCAAACTCAACTACCTAGCATTATTACAAATACAACACAGNTTAGGTTCTATAGCAGCACACATGGCTAAATGTTACAGATCATAGGCTCCTTACAAAAATTTCAACTCATTTCTACACAGAAGATACAAGCAGCTTCCTTGCATCAAGATCTCATAGCATTCATGTATTTCTGGTTTGAAGGAAAGAGGTATACATCAGCATTAGTTTAGAATGTGTCAACAGTTATACCATGGTTCAAGTTACAGATGTGTAAAATGTCTGAAAAGCTTACAATGTGTGAACAGATAACAGATTGTATAGAAATGAGTTAGGGATTTGTACTTGTGAGGAGAGGAACTGAAGAGGACCATGCAACTTCAGTCAAGTTGCCTCTGCCGGCTTCTTGCAACGACCTTGCGCAGAATCTCTTCTTGTAGAGCTTCATAGTACGCCCGCTGCGCTGGAGTGCAGTTCTCAAGATCAATGGCAAGGATCCGTTCATCCTCCTCCTTCTCCTCCTTTTCCAACTCCTTTTCATATTTGCGTTGCTCCAGTGCCAGTTTTTCCTGCTCAATGCTAATTAGCGAACTGTTATGGCTTTGCATGCTTTCAAAGCGCTTCTCATCTATGGCTGCAAGCTGCTTGTAGCACTCTCTTTTGTTGTCCTCTGATTCTTGCGACAGTTTCATCCGATGCAAGGACAGATCATGTATCTTGGAAGCGTACTCCAAAGACGATGTGGAGCCAGCATCTGAACCAGCTTTCTTCTTGGCTGCTTTTGAAGAATCCCTGCCAGGAGGCCTCTGCTCGGAGTCATTTGTTTGCCCTGGTACATCATCACCAAGATTGATGGGCTGCTGTCCCAAAGCATCAGGCACACTAGATTGTGTTGCTGATCTGGACTTTGGATCCCTCCATTTGGGCTCGTCCTTCATTAGCTCCCAGCAATGGAGGTATCCAAAGTTGTGCTTCTCGACAGCGGCAAATGTTCCAGCTGCAAGCGTGGTCTGCAACGACATAATTGACATATTCTGTGTTACAATGTATTAATCATACAAAAAATGAGTTGCAGGGATGTAGGAATAAATATTTGCATGTTAGTGTGGAAGTTGAAGCAATACCTTATCCGCATNCAGTCATGCCAGTAGGATTTTGCCTAATGGCATCGGCAAAATAGCCTGAAAACTTGGCAACTTCCGCTTTGATGCTGTCCCAACGGCTCTGCAGAGAGCGGATGGTCCTTTCGGGGTTCCCTTCCCGGTGGGAGGTGTAACAGTCCAAGATCCGTTCCCACATCCGGTCTTTCTTCTGGCCTGTTCCAATTATAGGGTCGCAGCTAACATCTAGCCAAGACTTCACTAGATTGACATCTTCATCTGGGTTGAAATTGCATAACTTGATCCTAG
>JAZFNS010042248.1:1003-14628 GCA_037127165.1 Alloteropsis angusta | reverse complement strand
CCTGCGAATCGAAGAACACAAGCAAGAACAAGAAAGAATGCAACCAAATTTCAGATGTATGATTAGACTCACGAGCGGCGAAACTGTTGTTGACAGATAATCTAAGCAAAACCCTAACCCTAAAGGTGGGGCAGCGGCTGTTAATAAAGACCTTAGAGTCGTGGTTAGACCCCTGGTCACGCCCCTAATGGGCTTACACGGCCCAAAGGCCAAAATACGGTGACACAACACTGAGACAGATTCTGGACGTCAACTTGTTTCATAGATTTCCGATGACTCCGACCTCAATTTGAGGTGAAACCAACTCCATTGGGATCTACATAAAATTATATTTCCATCCATATATAGAACGTAAAAGTCCGATTCCGTATGCGGCCTGGGCGTCCAATTTAAGGCAGACTGCTCCTGGACTCCGAGTTGGACTCGAAGTTGAGTTGTATTGGGCCTCAATATGTTTTGGACGTCCCTTGCTGTTCTTATCCACCACCAAGTCTCTCTTTAAAAACTTTTTCATCATCTAAATGGTTCCTAATTATAATATTTATTTTAGGTAGCAAAATATTCTCAAAATAACTAAAAATAATATATAGGAACGAGCTCACCATATCTTTACGATGTATGGTTGTATGCGAAGGTGTCGTGTTCTCATCAATGGTCAATGAGGACCACCATGAACAGGGCAACGGGCAAGACACCTTTCTTCTTGGTGTATGGAGACAAAGCAATTCTACCATCCGATATCCGACTACAAGCAATGCACGGCAATGTGTTCAGAGAATGAAGAGCCTAACAGACGCACCAATGAGCTAATCCTCCTTGAGGAGGCTTATGACATAGCCGCTTTCAGAGTGGCCCAGTATTAACAAAAGCTATGGCAATATTGTGGTGCTAATGTATGCAACAGAAGCCTATGCATTGGTGACATGGTGCTCAAATTAGACGGACGCACCAAGGACAAAATTAAATTGTCCTCTCCACGGCAAGGGCCTTACATGGTAGTAGACATCACACGACCCAGAGCCTACAACATCGCAGAGATAGATGGAGACATACTGCCAAACACATTGAACATGGATCAACTATGCAGATTCTGCACCTAAACAAAGGTTATCAAGCAAGTTCAAGCCTGACCACCGAGTTTGGCAGATGTAGCCATCATCCGTATCACCTCTAGCCCCATCAATAAAGAAGATAAGTTCTATGCACTTTACTCACCCTCGCTTTTACACTCGGGGCTAGGTGTTCTATTTCTATTCTTTTTTCTACTCTTTGTTACCATATTGCATATACTAACATAGAGCCAAGGACTACCACACTGAAAATCTTTTCAGACCTATTCTATGCATCCTGAGCACAACGCTCGGGGGCTCCCCACATGATCAGGAATTCTTGTGATTAGTACTTCTAGACTCTTTTCTAGCATACTGACATGCTACAAAAGAGCCTGGGGGCTACTATGGTAATACTACCCCACAAGAATCAAGTTTTTTAAATCTAAAAAGCTAGGTTGTGCTAAGATACCGAACATCATGACTACAAGGAATTACACAGTTCAAAGACCGCTCGTGTCTCAGTGACTAAACAATTCCAAAATAGCTCATGATAAAGGGACCCTTGGCTATTACAAAGCTATCAATTTAATCATACCACAAAAAACCCGATCAACTCTATTTCTTACGCAAAGACATGCAAGCCGTGAAAAAATAAAGATCATAGATGAAAGTTACCAAGATTTTTTTCCCTGTTATAGGAATCCATAAGCAAGTTCAAGATGAATCTCCGTATATCNNNTATTCATAGAATTGGATGAAATGCATTAGATTAGGGGCTAATTCTAATCAATTCCACAAGTTTTGTTAAGTTTGTGCACTCAAGGGCAAAATGGGAAAAGATGGACCAAGTTAGGCCCAGGTCGGCCGACCAGGAATCCGGCCCAACAAGGCCCATCTTCGTCCCATGCACACAAACACACCTGTGGAACATCATGATCGTTGATCCAAGGACANTCAATGGACAAGATCAAAGTCAAATGGGCATCACATGGATTCATGGGCCCACACGAGATTTTCCCATACTCCACAACCGTCCTACCCACCACAACCGACCTCAGGGCCCACAGGGCAGCCACCCAGATGAAACCCAGGCCAAAAGGCAGCAGAGCCAGCGGCCGACGTGGATCGGTCGATCGACCGGGTCTCGGGCCCAATGGACCTCCCCCTTCTCCCACGGGTTAGCACCGCCTTCAGGATTGCATCTCAGCCATGGAGAAGTGAAGACGGTGGATCTGAGGGTCGGCCGACCCCCCTCGGTCGGTCGAGGTCTTGTCGCGAAATCCCCTCAGCCTCCTCGAGCTCATCCGCTACCGACTCTTGAGCCTATAAATACCTGCAAGAGGTGCTCAAAGCTTCATTATCGAGATGAAGAGAAGATCCAAAGCGAAGCCCTCCTCAAATTAGAGTAGAAGTAGGGAGAGAGTGACGGAGAGTTCGGAGGAGTCCTGGCGTGTCGGCGACCCTCTACTTCTTGTACCTCGGCGGATACGAGCCTTCGAGTAAGTATCCAGGATTCAATTTAGTATTCAATTTAGAGTTATAGTTAAGCTGAGTTCTTTATTTTGCTAGTGGGATCGTTGCTTGATCCTTAAAGTATCTTAATCTTTGATCAAGGTTAGGATAGCATTTATTATCATAAACGTGGTGCTTAGCATAGTACTTGCCCTCGTTTGCCTCGTAGCCCGACGGATTAGTAGAGGTAGTCAACAGGTGGTGACAGCCCTGTCCGTCTTAGTAGTCCTCCACGTTCAGGTGCGGCTTAGAGCTGTAGGCCAGTTATATCCTAGTGGTCTAGGTAAATCCGGTTCCCAAAGCAAGCATAGGAGCACTCTCTCAACTATAATCGGTCTTAGTACTGAATTATCCTCTCTACCTAGCCTTATCACATAACTCGACCGGTCTAGGCTTAACTTTGGACTCTAGACAATACACTCGCGTTCCTCTGGATTCGATAACCTATTTTACTCACCGGTGAAAGCTACTGTGTCAGCCGTGCGCTTGTGGTCTTTTTTCTGTTTGCCACCGCTAGTGTCAACAAGCTTTCTGGCGACATTGCCGGGGAACAGTAGTTGTATTTGTCTAGAGAACTAAGGTTACCCGTTGTATCTTTTCTTTTATGTCTTCTTTTTTTTACCTTACCCTACCATGGACTCTTACCTTATCCATGAGTACTCTGCTCCAAAGGATGAATTATTGGAGCCTCTTCCCTTGTCACATCCCATACACATAGATGACTATGAGCTTCACCCTGCTTTCATAGCCATGGTCCAGGACAAATCCTTCTCAGGACATGAGTACGAGAATGCGTACCACCATGTCCAAGAATTTGAGTTGGTCTGCTCGTGTCTGGTCATATCAGGCATGACGCAGGCAACAATCAAATGGAAGTTATTCCCGTTCTCCCTTAAGGAGAAAGCGAGGAAATGGTATGATCCTAATGTTGGGCTAACGAACGGAGAATGGGAAAGGTTACGTGACAAGTTTTGTCTTGCACACTTCCCCGTTCGCCGGATCTGTGCCCGCCGGAATGAGATTACTAGCTTCCGGCAAAAAGAGAAGGAAACGATAACGGCAGCTTGGATACAGTTTCAAAGTCTTTGCCTCTAAGGTGTGGGCATTGGTATCCCGGAGTACATGCTTATGCAACACTTCTAGACTGGTCTGACCAATCAAACTGCCATCTACGTAGACATAGCCGCCGGAGGATCATTCTTGCATATCACATCGGCTGAGGCTAGGAAGGTTATGGTGCAAATCCAAGATAACCATCCCGAGGAAGAAGTAGAGCAAGAGGAATCACCTTCTGTATCCGAACCCTTGCCTAGTTCAACCCCACAACCTACTCCTGAGACATCGTCCGTTGAAGCAGAGGAAACTCAGCCTCTCGGAACGCCCTTTGACTTCGAGGATGATCTTTTTGAAGACGATGGAAATACCTCGAATTATACCGTTCAATAGAGACCTACGGTAGACACCCCTCCATCCAGATAGAGGCAGAATTCCTCACTGAGACTGTTCAGGACTTGATTTCTATCCTAAACACTGAATGCTCAAACAAAGTTGACTCTTCTTCTGAAGTGATTCGGATTAACTCACCCTCGGAGAGTATTCAATGTCTCATCAATAGGGTGACCGTAGAAGTTATCTACAACCCAATGGTAGGGGCAAACGTGATGTCTAGCGCTCTAGCTTAAATCCTAGTAGGCAGGCACAGTTTAGCCCCTACCACAAAGTACTTCAAGGCATCAACGAGATGTATTCTCGAGAGTCTCGACATAGCACGGGACGTAACCCTCCAACGAAATGGAGAAGAGATGACTCTAGACTTTTACGTCTTTGAGACATCAGACNGACCTCATGGTTGGACGCCCAGTTGAGGGACTCCTTCAGGATGTCTCCTCAGAAGGGACGCTCCATACTAAAGTAGGAAGAAATCTCGTTACTGTCCCTCTAGTTCGGGTCAAGAACTCCATAGCCCAACCACAAGAAAGGCCAGACCCGGCCGAGATAGTGATGTCACTCCACCCTAGGAATCCGTTTGAGTTATTCTTGGATGAACATGTCCAAGACTTTATTGAAGAAAAGGATGACTCTTCGGAACCTCTAGAAGAAGAGAAGCCACCAAAAACACGAGTCGAGCTAAAGCCCTTGCCCGCTGGACTCTGTTATGTATTTCTTAATGGTGATCAGGATTCTCCTGTCATCATTAGTGACAAGTTGTGCTCGTACGAGAGTGCTAGGCTCCTCAAGGTGCTCGAGAAAAACCGTTTGGCCTTTGGCTACTCCCTGAATGACCTTAAGGGAGTTAGCCCCGCACTATGCACTCACCACATTCCCATAAACCCAGCATCCACACCATCATGGGAACCACAACGCAGACTCAACAATGCAATGAGAGAAGTCGTGAAGAAGGAAGTGTTGAAACTTCTTCACGCCGGGATCGTCCATCCCGTACCCCATAGTGAATGGGTAAGTCCCGTCCAAGCNTACCCAAAAAGGGAGGTATGACCGTCGTGCGTAACGAGAACAATGAGCTCATACCTCAAAGAACCGTTACCGATGGAGAATGTGCATTGATTATCGCCGACTCAAACAAGGCGACAAAGAAGGATCACTTCTCGCTTCCTGTCATTGATGAAATGTTAGAGAGGTTGGCGAACCATTCCTTCTTTNTGGGTACTCCGGCTATCATCAAATCCCTATCCATCCCGATGATCAGGAGAAAACCACCTTCACTTACCCTTATGGAACGTATGCATACAGATGGATGTCATTTGGGCTATGTAATGCGCCCGCATCATTCCATAGGTGCATGATGTCCATTTTCTCAGACATGATTAAAGAAATCATGGAAGTTTTCATTGATGACTTTCAGTCTATGGAAAAAACTTTTGATCACTATCTGCAGAACTTGGACAAGGTACTACAAAAGATGCCGAGACAAGGACCTGATGCTCAATTGGGAGAAATANGTCCGAGAAGGCATAGTGCTAGGACACTTGGTGTCCGAAAGAGGAATAGAGGTGGATAGAGCCAACATCGAAGTGATTGAAAAGCTTCCACCTCCGAACAATGTCAAGGGAATCCATAGCTTCTTAGGCCATGCGGGGTTTTATTGCAGATTTATCAAAGATTTTTCTCAGATCGCGAGACCCCTCACAAGCCTATTAGCTAAGGATGTTCCCTTCATCTTCGATGAAGAGTGTTTACAATTCTTCCAAATCTTGAAGAACGCTCTCATCTCAGCACTAGTCATCCAACCCCCTGACTGGTCACTACCGTTCGATATAATATGTGATGCTAGTGACTATGCGGTTGGCACAGTCTTAGGACAAACCAAAGACAAGAAGCATCACACTATCTCTTATGCTAGCAAGACTCTGACCGGAGCTCAACTAAACTACGCTACCACAGAAAAAGAGCTCCTGGCAGTAGTCTTTGCTATTTACAAGTTTAGGCCCTACTTATTGGGTGGAAAGGTAATCGTGTACACAGACCATGCTGCACTAAAATACCTACTCACTAAGAAAGACGCTAAACCACATCTTATCTGCTGGATTCTGCTACTCCAAGAGTTTGATCTTGAAATTAAGGACAAGAAAGGAGTAGAGAATTTGGTAGCAGATCATCTGTCTCGAATGCAATTCACCAATACATAGGATCTGCCCATCAATGATTTCCTACGAGATGACACACAACTCAAAGTATCAAGTTCTGACCCCTGGTATGCAAACATTGTCAACTTCATGGTTGCGGGGTATGTACCACCAGGGGAGAACAATAAAAAGCTCACTTATGAGAGTAGGGTGCATCTCTGGGATGAACCACACCTATACAGGGTATGTGCTTATGGCATGCTCAGAAGGTGTGTACCTTCAGAAGAAGCCAAAAGGATCACTGAGCAATGCCACACGGCTCCCTATGGATAGCATTATGGGGCGTTTAGGACCAGAGCCAAGATCTCGCAAAGTGGGTTCTATTGGCCCATGATGTATGCTAACACAAAAGAATTCATCATGAGATGTGAGCAGTGCAGNAGGGATCACGGCCAGAGATGCGATGCCCCTCGTGAACAACTTACAAGTTGAGTTGTTCGATGTTTTGGGCATTGATTTCATGGGACCCTTCCCAAATTCATACGATAGTGAATACATCTTGGTGGCAGTCGACTATGTGCCGAAATGGGTAGAAGCTATGCCATGTCGAGCTGCCGATGCCAGACACGCGCGGAAGATGTTCCATGAGTTCATCTTCCTGCGTTTTGGTACACCTAGGATGGTTATCAGTGATGGAGGGTCCCATTTCATTGATAATACCTTCCGTAAGTTCCTGGCAAAACTAGGGGCAAAGCACAACATTGCCACTCCTTATCACCCCCAAACAAGCGGTCAAGTAGAAACCTCAAACAAACAAATCAAAAATATTCTGCAAAAAATCGTAGAATAGATGGGGAAGGGCTGGAAAAGTAAGTTACCAGATGCACTCTGGGCTTACCGAACGACGTTCAAAATGCCAATCGGAATGTCCCCCTACTAGTTGGTCTATGGCAAAACCTGCCATTTATGAGTAGAGTTCGAGCATCGGGCACATTGGGCAATAAGGAAATGGAATATGAATTTGCCCGCAGCCCAGCAGATGAGAAAGATGCAAATCTTAGAATTGGAGGAGTGGAGGCACAAGGCCTTTCACAGTGCAAGAATATATAAGGAGAGAAAGAAAAGATGGCACGATAAGAGGATTACGGTAAAGGAGTTCCACCCTGACGATAAGGTGTTATTATTTAACTCCAGGGTGAAACTGTTCGGACATGGAAAACTAAGAAGGAAGTGGAAAGGACCCTTCGTCATCATCGAAACATCATCGCATGGAGCTGTCACACTCCAAGACGACGAAGGAAACCTTTTCAAGGTAAAGGGTCAATGTTTAAAGGTTTTTCATGAATCCAACAATGTAATTGAGGAAGAATTTGATGTGATTAATTTAATCATGGACGATTCTGCCTCTACCTAGCCTTTACCTAGTCCTAGTGTCCCCAGTACATGCTATATCATCCACATTTGGACTATTGGGACATGTCACACCACGCACGAAAAATTTGAACCAAAACAGGCTCAAGGCCCGGTCGGCTGACCGAGCCAGGTCGGGCGACCGGCTTCAGAGCCCAAATGGTTCGAAATTTTGTGCACGCTCCTCCACAATGATGCTGAGGCCCGTTCCGCCTGAGATGTGAGGATTTGACTCGATTCATTCGGGGATAAGCCTCGTCTCTCATTAAAATCCCAAGAACAATCGTCTTCTTCCTCACCTCTTCCATTCTCCGAGCCTCCTCTGCATTTCCCCATCAAAACCTTCCCAAAACCAAAGCCATGGCCGGCAAGAGACTTGAGTTTTCCTGATCCACCTTTGACCTTGAGGGAGAGCCCTCTCCGGTGAATCAACTGGTCCCATTATTGTTGGAATCAACCATGGTTGTGATGGTAGAGCCCCTAGCAAGCATCTCGCCTGAGCCAAGCCAGAACGATCGAGCTGGCACGTCGGTCGACCCCCTAGGTCAAGTGACCGGCCGTGGCGGCTATTCGGCCCCGCGTTCGTCCACCAGACCCGTCTCGCCTCAAAGAGTCCAGAGGCGGGAGGCGCGGGCGTCGAGTCCGTACCAGCGGCCAACTACTGGTCGTTTGGCTCCAAGGAAGCCGACCGGGATCTCCCTGGCCAAGAAGGATGATCTCCCCACATTGCCACTAGGGGAGAAGCTCAAGGAAGTGGTGCGCAACAAGTGGGACGATGTCGTGAAGTACAAGTACACATCCGACACTTCCATTTACTCTCCGAAAAGCACTCCGGAGAGGCGTTTCCAGATCTTCGGGGAAAGGAGACCCGGAGGCGGATATTTATTCATTAATTAAAGGCTGATATGTTATAATAATCAAGGTCCGATCCTCATTGGTCCTATTCTGAAGTCTGAACCAATGATCCAATTGAGGTCTAATTTCGTTACTCCGATTGACGACATTGATGAAAGTCCGATTTTGAGGTCCGACCAGTATCGGCCGATGCAAATTCAATTGGTTCATGGCTAATTCTAATGCATATTTGTTGTTTGAGATAAAGCCGACACAATCAAAGAGTAATGTAACTGTTTATTGCATTGTCAATTGCAGGTCAAGTTGACTGGCACGCCACGAACCTGAACAAAGTGCAGGACCAAAACTGGAGTGAAACAAATCTCCCTGGCCTTCGTGTGTTGATTACAGAGGATACAACCGCCTATTTTCTGTGTCAACACTTGGTAAGGAATCATACACATTGAGCGATCTGAGAGAATCATTTGAGGAGCTAGTACATACAAAAGCATCATTATCTATAGCATTTGTACATACAAAACATGCCACACATCAGGTGCTTTGAAAATTTACTGAAAACCCAAATTACCTAGCAGTAGAGTTGAGATAACTTGAATAAAGGCCGTTCCATTCCCCAACCATCCAAGATTACATGATAGACACTTCAAATTTCACAAGTGCAGGTATGTCTTCGAATAACTTATATGTTTGCATCATATAAATTGGAGTCATGTTTCCACCTTAGTCTTTGAACTTTACTTGAGGACATCTAAAGGCTAAGTCTGGGGGAGCTTGTTGACACTCCTTAAGTACCACTTTTAACCGTCAAAATATGTCAAAAATAATCACCAAACATAGTGATAGGGTTTATTTACTCACTATTTCCACAAGTATTAGTGTTTTACTTTGCTATGCAGGAAATGATGCAATGAGAGTTAGAAATATCAATGTTACAACGTATCCCAAAACTCAAGATGGAATGCACCATTGCTTAAAGCTCATCAAGACGATTTTGACGGATATATTGTTCATATTTATCAGAGCACGGGTGAAGAAGATATTAAATCAATGAGAAATGGGAATTAAAAGGGGGTGCTGACATCATCATGATGTCAGTGACCCACGACACTGCTGTCGTGGCCCACAAGGCCAGTGCCGTGTTCCAGCCCGGCCAACAGGCGCGGCCTACTCAGGCCAACGCCGGGGCCCAGACGGTAGCGACCCGCGGAGAGGAAACGCGTGCGCAGCACGACGAGTTCACCTAGCCGAGGCCACGTGGCGCAGCAGGACTGGCTGGCACGGTCAAAAGCATGGGAATTCTCCTGGCGCTCGCGCGTGGGCGCGGTTGCGCCTGACCGGGGACAGGTGGCGGCGAGGGAAAGGCCGGAGGCCGGTTTCGCCCGGTTCATTCTTCGTTGCTCCGTTTGGCCTGGATTTCCCTCTGCGATGTCCATAGGAGAGTAAGGCGCGGTTCACGGGCGGTTGTTGACCACAGGCGCCTGGTTCTTCGTGGTTTGCACTGGTTCTGCACCCCACCGACTCCAGAAGGTCGTGGAATTGTTCTGTTTGCGAATCTTGGGCGCCTACCGACGTCCAGAAGTCGGTTCTGGGCCAGGTGGAAGCAGGAGAGGAGTTAGAGGGGCATATTCCCTAGCATCAAGGAGAGGATATCCACTCTTCCAAGTCTCCTCTCCACTATAAATAGAGGACCCCACTCACTCTCACAACACACTGAGAAGTGAAGCAAAGCTCAAGATCCAATGTAGTGTTTAGTTAGTGAGGGTGAAGCGAGAGTCCGGGAGAAGCCAGGGATGTCAGCTTCCTCTCTTTTTCTTGTGCCTCAGCGGATGCGGCTCTTTCCAAGCAACATCCAGGAGTCTCGGTAATTCAGGATTTACTCTTTAATAAAGTTCTGCTTTATTAGATCTACTTGTGGGCTCCTTGCTTTGGCGAGTGTCCTAGTAATCATGAAGCTAGGATAGTATTCAATAGAATAGACGTGGTGTCTGGTCTTGCGAGTACCTTGGAGTGCGCCTAGTGGCACGGATTTGTGGTGGTAGCCTAGGAAGTGACAGCCCTGACAGCCCTTGCTTAGTCCCCTTCTCATCCCGTTCTAGATTAGGACGGTTGGGCGTCCCATAGCAAGCATTATAGTATGACAGCTGAACTATCCTTTGTTATCCAGAACCCCGAGCTGCCCTCTCTAACCTTTGCACGTGTATTTCTTGTCGTGTCCATGGTCGTTCTTGATTCTTTATTAGTATACACACGTTCCCTATCGATTCGATAACCCTGAATACTTCCAGGTGAAAGCTACAACGGTATCCATGTGCTTGCAGATTTATCTGCGATCGCAAGAAATACCAACAGTCACTTTGCTAGTGAGGTCTAACTTGAAAACCATGTCACCAACTCGNAGTTCTTGGTGAAGTAACAACACATGATATCTTCAAGAAGTCACAAGAAGAAAATCAAGGGAGTTTTATTGATAAGAAGAAGAAGAGTGTTACTTTGAAGGCTGAAGCTTCAAATGATCATGAAGATGATAGTGAGCATGATGGTGACACCGATGAGAAAATGGGCTTATTCATTAGAGGTTTTAGAAAGTTCATGAAGAAGAATAACTATGGCAAGAGAGGTCAATCTTTAATGAGGAATCCATTTGAAGAAAGAAAATGATTTGATTGTGGTGAAGTTGGCCACATTACCATTAATTGTCCAAGCAAGAAAGATAAGAAGATGGACAAGAAGGATGGTGACAAGAACAGAAAGTTCTTCAAGAAGAAGAAGAATGGGCAAGCCTACTATGTGGAGTGGGATTCCGATGCCAGGTTCGATTCCGATGATGATGGAGAATCTAAGGCAGTTGCTGGCATTGCCATCAAGGAGGGACCTTCTCTATTCTCCACATCATATTGTCTTATGGAAAAAAGCGAATCCAAGGTATCACATGATGAGGATCATCTTGATTTATGTGAATATTCAAGTGTTAATCTTCTTGATATGATAATGTGTCCGATGACCTCATGTGCAAGAAAAATGAGGAAATGAAGGAATTGAAGAGAAAACTTAAATCTCTTCAATTTTCTTATGAGGAGCTAAATACCTCTCATGAAAATCTTAAAGATACTCATGAGAAGCTCGAGGAAGCTCATAACTCACTCCTTGCACAAGAGGCCAAGAAAACTAAAATTAGCATTGGTGTTAGTTGTGATTTAAT
The DNA here is from genome assembly GCA_037127165.1 of Alloteropsis angusta. Classification (NCBI taxonomy): domain Eukaryota; kingdom Viridiplantae; phylum Streptophyta; class Magnoliopsida; order Poales; family Poaceae; genus Alloteropsis; species Alloteropsis angusta. The sequence goes on along the minus strand of JAZFNS010042248.1, from coordinate 3,016 downwards.
TGTGATGGATATTTCATGCTCTAGCTAGTTCAACTAAACCCTCTTGTAGAACAAGTGAAACTCACACAAAATGGAATAAAGTTCCATGTGATAGCTCTCTTCTCATGGAGAATAATATTTTGAGAGAAAAAATTTGTTGGCTCAACAATGATCTCAACAAATGGCTTGGAAGCCGAAACAAGCTATGGCAATGTTAGGATAATCAAAGATTTTTGGCGAATAAGGAAGGATGTAAATATGTTCACAAGCAAGGAAAGAGGGCATTTTCTCCTTGCGATACCACCTTTGTCAAAGGTGAAGGAAAACATTGTGATAGGTGCAAGAGAGTTGGTCATATGGAGCAAGATTGCAAGAGTGAAACCAATGTATCATTTAAATTTTATGATTCTCATTATGTTCTTTCTAAGGATTCGAAGGGCAACTTGTGTGCTAAATATGTTGGTCTTTCAATTGGTGTTACAAAGAAAAAGGCCATTTGGGTGCCTAAAGTGTTGGATACTAACTTCCAAGGACAAGAAAGTTTGGGTACCTAAAAGATCTTGAACACTTTTGTAGGTGAACTACAAGGCTGATGGAAGACATTGGGTGTACTCAACATATGACCGGTGATGAAAATATGTTCACCTATATATGAAAAAGTGTCAGGTATGACAACATTATCTTTGGTGACAATAGCAAGGGTGAGGTAAAAGGTTTGGGTAAAATTGCTATATCCAATGACCATTCTATCTCAAATGTGTTATTGGTTGATTCATTGAACTTTAATCTGTTATCGGTTTCTCAAGTATGTGACCTTGGTTATAAGTGTATCTTTGAAAGTGATGGTGTAGAAGTAATTAGAATAAATGGAAATGATTGCATTTTCAAAGGTTTTAGGCATGAAAGCTTATATCTTATGGATTTTACTTCTAACAATGCTAGCTTATCAAGTATTCTATTCTCCAAAGCATCTTTGGGTTAGTTATGACATAGAAAACTAGCTCATGTGGGAATGAAACAACTCAACCGATTATTGAATCATGATCTAGTAATTGAGTTCAAGGATGTGAAGTTTGAGAAAGATAAACTATGTAGTGCTTGTCAAGCCGGAAAGCAAGTACCTAGCTCTCATCATTCAAAGAATATTATGTCAACCAAGATGATGTGAAGTAGGGGTGCTGGATCTTCCGTCAGGTAATGACAACTCTTGATTTGGTGGAGACGAAACACACAGATCTGGCTTCTGATCAACACGATCCTAACCCCGCAATCATAGCAACACGTCTCCTCTGGTTATCAACCGTGCGTAGCCCAATTGACCTCACCAAGAAGGCTATCCCCTACATGCGAATCAAGAACACAAGTGAGGGCAAGGAAGAACGCAACTTAAATTTGCATATACCTTGAATAAGCACTCCTAGGGCCCAGGACGGCCAGCCCAGGGTCATCCTGGTCCGCCTAACTTCCATCTTTCGCTGGTTGCTGCCTCACTTCATCCTCTATACTTGTAGGTACTTTCGGTCCACGTCAAACCCCTCACAATACGTCGTATTTCCTGTAAAACCACAACATGTTTGTTGGTATTTCTTATGATCACAGATAAATCCGCAAGCANTTGTAGCTTTCACCCGGAAGTATTCAGGGTTATCGAATCCACAGGGAACGTGTGTGTACTAGTGAAAAATTAAGATCGACCAAGGACAACAGAAGTGATAAATGTGTAGTAGGTGGAGAGGGTTATTTCTAGATAACTTTGGATGATCAAAGGATAGATCAAGTCATTTACAATATTACTTGCTTATGGATGCCCAACCGTCCTAATCCGAAAAGGGATGAGAAGGGGACTAAGCAAGCCAGGAAATGGTCATACTACTCTCTAGTGGATCTCATCTGGTGGACTACTAGGCCGTCAGGGCTGTCACCACCTAGGGCTACCACTACAAATCCGTGCCACTAGGTGCACTCCAAGGTATTAAACAGACTATACACCACGTATACTCAGTTAAATACTATCTTAGCATTGCAAGTACTAAA
>JAZFNS010082109.1:0-12178 GCA_037127165.1 Alloteropsis angusta | reverse complement strand
GGTACCGGGTCAAAACCACCCGGTACCGAAGGGGGTGGACCAAAGGCCAGGTTTCTACTAGTGCTTACGAGTAGTTCAGATTTAACATAGCCCCAGGGATCACCTGCTAGAACGACAAAAATGCACATGTGCCTACTAGCTACAGCGAATTTGATTTAATCATAGTATATGTGGTTAATAGTAAATCTAGGGCGATGAGGTCTAATGCCTTGTTTTTAAGGTGGACAGTCCCTAGTGATCAATTACTCAACCCACCCCGTAAGCTAGTATTTACAATTTGTCAACTTCTATTAAATTAAATAGCTAGGCCTGATGTAGGCACCCGTATGGATTCAGCAAGGCCATAAGCATGGGAGGCATCTCGAAAAATACATATTCTCTCAATTCGTGTCTGGAAGCCAGGTAATAGACGATAACAACAAGAAACTTTGTATCTACCACGAGTACGTTCCGCCAAGCCAATCTCCTGGGGCGCTAAATCAATTGGAGTGTACCATGTCACGGAGTCGTCCTACTGTTGAATATATATCCTGCAACTAGTTCTATGATGAATGAAATATCATGGCAGAGTTACAAGTTACGTACCACAGTTTTGGTGTATAATACTAGGCAATTAGTCTGTCCAAGATTCAATTTTATTTCAAAAGATTAAATGCGACAATTAGTCCATCCAAGGTTCGATTTTGTTTGGAAAGATTAAATGCAACCATGCAAACAAAGTATTTCATGTTTCATGTATGTACAATTTATTAACTCTGTCCCTCCATTCTACTCAGACCACACCAGCTATATGTTAGGTGCCCATATGTATGCTACTATACTGCTGGCTCCAACACCACTGCTGGACAATCAAACAATAAACAAGACCCTGTAACACTTACGCATCGGAGGCATCTGGAAAAGAACAAATTGTGCTGGAACAAGGCCCTGGAGCCGCAGAGTAGCTTAGACGGGCAGGATCATGGAACCATTTAGCTTCCACACGGTCCTTCATCAGTATATAGTCTGATTCGCGTAACAAGTGGAAGCACATTGTCAGTTTCTTTGTTGCACATTGGAATGTACCTTATCTATTTCTCTTAAAACACGGGAAGACATCCTAGAGAGAGGTCGTTCTACTATATACTAGAATATAGGCACCAATTGGGTCTATGCTCTCATCTCCGTCGATTGAAGGTTCAGTTTGGTCTGGCAATTTCAAATGGGACCAACCAACCCAAGTTATTTATCTTTAGTTAATGGGTTATAAAGCGTCCGTTGGGGATTTTGCCTTCTCAGAAATGCCTTCGGGCATAGTGGCCTAAAATCGCCTTATATACATGACTAACTTCAGTAAAGTCTATTCGGCTTCGATTGTTATTTTGGCAGGAAAAGTCGCCTTCGAGGTGAACCTGTTTAGCCGAAGGCGATTCTCAACTGACTACCGAAGCAATCACCACAAGAGTCAGAGGGTTCGCCTCAAGAACTACTTCGGCGAAATAAATGGCGAAGAAGATATCGTTCGAAGAGGATGACGACTGGAAAGCCGAAGAAACAAGGTCAAAAGGAAGGAAAGCAGTACACGCGTTCACATTGAGGGCACAAGATTACTCTTTTACCCCCGAAAAACTGTAACACTATACAGTCAAGGGCATGTAATCTACTTTTCAGGGGTACTTTGGGCTGTAGTAAGTGACCCCTGTTCTCCCTATAAAAGGAGCCCCCCCCTACACGTGTAAAGAGAGACTTTTTGAAAAAGTGAAGGCATAAAGTGACTTTACCTTTTGTCTCTGATTGTCTTTACTTATTTCCTTTTCTCGAACTGTTCGCTTCTCCTTCGACCGAGAACCGCAACAGATTGGCGCCCACCGTGTTCAAGCTTAAACTGAACCCACGACTGCGAAAATGCCACCAAAAAAGTCACTGAAAAGAACCAATCCTTCAACTGCCAAAGGAGTCGAGAACAGTCTCAACCAAGATCCCATCGAAGAAACTCTTCTACTCACGAATAGCAATCAAAGACCATCTCTCGAAGATGATCAGAACACTCAGCTCACGAAGGAAGAAAGATTGCGTCAAATCGAAGAAAGGCTACGCATGCGACATGAAGAGAAGCAAAAAGAAATCGAGGCAGCTCAACGTGAGATTGAACGCCAGAGACATGAGGAGGAGGAGTTGCAGGAAGAGGAATTAGTGTGAACACAACAACTTCTTCTTGAACTAAAGCAGGCCAAGTTAAGGAGAGCTAGCAACACTAACTCTAGAGCCGCCCAGATATGTCAAGAGTTGGAAAAGGCGAAAAAGCAAGTCGCAGATTTGCACANACTCGAAGACATTGAGAATCTTAATTCCAGGGGCTCTTTCCAGAACCGTCGCCACAATGTAGTTGGCCATAACTGCCCACTCTCAGAAGCTTTGCAACTGGCAGTCTGGCCACCTTTATACAAACCCATCTCATTGCCAAGATACAACGGGTATACTGACCCGAAGCAGTTCTTAATGAGCTATGAAGCAGCGATAGCTTCAGCGGGAGGAGACGATATCGTCTTAGCAAAGTCATTCATCATAGTCTGTGATGCGGTGGCAATGAGCTGGTACACAAGGCTACCTGGCCTCTCAATTGGAAGCTGGAATGAATTGAGACGCGAGCTAATCAAAAACTTCAGCGTCATGACCTATCAAACTCTATCATATGCAGAGTTGACATTTCATCAGCAGCCGAAGGAGCCTCTCGAAGAATACTTTCGAAGGTTCGTCACACTGCGAGCGCAAGCACCACATATACCCGACGAAGCCGCCAAATACGCTGACATCCAAGGCCTTCGTCAGGGTCCCTTCGCCCAACACATTGTAAGAGAGCCCCCAAATACTTTGGCCGAGCTCTACGATGAATTGAAGAAATATTGTCGCTCAGACAACGATAACAGAATGAGGCTAGCCAGAGAAGCTATCCTGAAAAATCAGCCTGAGATCCAAGACAAACAAAACCACCTCGCCATACTCATTACCAAAGATATCCTTCCCAACACATCATGAATGTCGAAAGCAAAAACCACGAAGTAATGAATCTTCAACCTCCTTTGCTTCACCTCAACCCCACTCTATCATACCAAACCTCTACAACTTCTCTCCAGAATACCACCAACCCCTCCATGATTCCCTCTCATCAGAGAGCAAACTTTACATATCCTTAGGAATACCTCGAAGTCAAAACTGGCTCCGAGAAACTGGCAACCTTCAATGGAAGAGGAAGAGGAAGGGGAAGAGGAAACTCCTCTGGCAAAGAATATTACTGTTCCTACAATGGCAGAAACCACTCGCATGCAGCAGAACAATGTCGGGACATCAAAAGAGTCATCGACAAAATGAAGGTTGACAAAATTCAGGCTTCTGCTTTGAAACAAAATCCACAATCCAACCAAACTTCTGCATCTCATCCTCAATATTGCCCAGTATTCCCAGCCCTGAACTCCAGCACAATTCATCCTGCTACCCTAGCAGCCCAATATACTCCACCAAACCACACACTCCAACATTACTACCCTCAAAACCTCTACCCACTGCTTTACACCCAAACACAACAAGCCCAACAATAGGCTAATTCAATTCCACCACCTACGATCGAAGAATTACCTCCCCCACCTCCACAAAATCATCCTAAACCTGAGCAAACAGCTCCGGCCCCGCTTCCAAGGTATGGCCACATACTGTCCATCACTGGAGGATCCGCATATGGCTTCGAAACAAAGAAGCAAAGAAAGGATTACTTCCATCAAGTAAACAATACACTTGTCGATGGCCCATTCAAAAAGTCAGAATGGTCCCACATGCCAATCACATTCCCCGAAGAATATCTCAAACTGCGCAACTTTCCGCACAATGATTCCTTGACAATCGAAGCTAATATTGCTGGTTGGACGATTGGGAAAATTCTTATGTACACCGGCAGTTCTGCAGATACCATTCTTGCAAGAACTCTATGGCAATCAGCCTGAAGCCCGACACATTGAGTATGTTGTTACCCTAGGACAACGAAACGTAAACATACTCGCAGACTATGACCCCAACTACCCGGAGGAGATGCCGAAGGCGGATCATGAAAAGAAAAATATGCAAGAGGCATCGTACACGAAGAAGGTTCAGTTATTGCCTGACGTCTTCGATCGCTTGGTCACAATAGCGGCCAACCTAAGCTCAGACGAAGAAGAAAGGTTGATGGAATTTCTTCGGTACAATAAGGATGTCTTCGCCTGGACGAGCAATGATCCGTGTGGAGTTGACAGAAGCATTGCAGAGCACAAGCTGGCAGTAATTCCTTCGGTAAAACCAAGAAAGCAAAAGCCAAGAAAATGTCCGAAGAAAAAGAGGCTGCGGTAAAAGCCGAAGTACAACGGCTTCTAGACGCGAAGATGATAAGAGAGGTAAAATACCCCCCTTGGTTGGCTAATACAGTACCCGTCCAGAAGAAGAATGGCAAATGGAGAATGTGCATCGACTTCATGGACCTCAACAAAGCTTGTCCAAAAGACAACTTCCCCCTGCCCATTGTCGATCAAGCAGCTTCGAGCGAAATGATGTCAGTTCTCGATTATTTTTTCGGGCTACCATCAGATATGAATGAGGCAAGAAGACGCGGAAAAAACCAGCTTCATCACTCCTATCGGCACATTTTGCTTCGTGAGAATGCCCGAGGGGCTTCGGAATGCAGGACAGACTTTCTGTCGAATGTCCAGCACAATCTTCAGCAAAGAATTATTCGACACCATATTAGCATATGTCGACGACATATTGGTGAAAAGCGACAAGCGTCAAGATCACGTTGCTGACTTAGCTATCGCATTCTCCAGAATTAGAGAAGCGGGCCTCATGCTAAACCCAGAGAAATGTGTCTTCGAAGTCACAAAAGGCAAAATACTGGGTTGCTTGGTCTCAGCACATGAAATCAAAGCAAATCTTGACAAGATCGACGCCATTCTAAGAATGGAAGAACCTCATTGAATTAGAGACGTTCAGAAGTTGACAGTCACATCGCGGCACTAAACAAATTTATTGCAAAATCTACAGAGCGTAGCTTACCCTTCTTCGATACTCTGCAAAATGCACCGAAGTTCAAATGGGGTCAAGAACAGCACGAAGCTTTCTTAGCTCTAAAAGATTACTTGCAAACTATAAAAAAACTCACAACCCCCAACCCAAAGGCAGTTCTACTCCTCTATATTGCATCTTCGAATTCTACAGTCAGCGCGGTCCTGGTCTACAAAAAAGAGCTCAACGGAAAGAAACAACAATCCCTAGTCTATTATGTCTCAGAGGCCCTAACAGATTCAAAAACAAACTATTCTGAGCTGGAGAAAATCATTTATGCTGTCATCATGGCATCGCGTAAGCTAAGACACTATTTCAAAGCTCATCACATTAAGGTCCTAACGGATCAGCCACTTACAGAACTTCTAAGCAACAAAGAAGCTTTGGCTCGAATTCGGATATGGGCTGCCGAACTTTCCGAGTATGTGATCGATTTTGAGAGGTGATCCGCAGNGACTTCATCGTTGATTGGACATCACCTTCGGCAACCAAGCCGCAGCAAGAGGAATCTTGGATAATCCATTTAGATGGCGCATTGGGCGATCAAGGAGCTGGCATCGCCGCAATTATCACATCTCCTTCGGGTACCAAATGGAGATATGCAGAAAACCTTCAGTTTTGCAAAGATCGTGATCACAGCACAAATAACATTACTGAGTACGAGGCCCTTCTACTATGCCTAAGAAAAGCAAAGGCTCTGGGCGTCCAACGCTTTGTCGTGAAAACAGACTCGAAGGTGATAGCTGGCCATATAGAAAAGGAAAGTACAGCTCGACAGCCAGAGCTAATAAAATACCTCTCTGTTGTAAGGGCAATGGAATCTAACTTCAAAGGTTTCACTGTGGAACACATTCCAAGAGAACAAAATGATGAAGCCGACTCCATCGCGAAGGCAGCTGCAAAAGGAGATAAACTACCACCTGACGTCTTCTTCTCAATAATCACTACACCAGTTGTCCGCAAAGTCAACAGTTCCAAGCCAATCTATGCCATAGAATCTGAAGATTGGAGATCCCCTATTATTGCTTTTCTCCTGAGAACATATCAACCCGAAGATGAAAATGTCTTGAAGTACATCCAACAGAGATCCAAAAGCTATCAGATGATCGAAGACACATTGTACAAAAAAAGGGTAGTTCAACCATGGCTTCGTTGCATTTCTCACTCCAAAGGCAAAGATCTACTAATTGAGATCCACAATGGGTTATGCGGGGTTCACTTCGGAGCCCGAGCGCTAGTCGGCAAGGCATTTAGGCAAGGCTTTTACTGGCCAATGATATTAGAGGACTTTACAAAGATTGTGAAGACCCGCGACCAATGTCAGAAATGTGCAAAAACAAAACATTCTCCTTCGGAAATGTCTCAACTCATAATGCCAACATGGCTGCTACAGCGATGGGGTATTGATTTGGTGGGTCAAGTTGCCAACCGCACAACGGAATCTGAAATATGCCATTGTAGCTGTGGAATACTTCACAAAATGGATGAGGCGAAGCCACTAGCAAACATAACAGCAAAGGCAGTCATCAAATTCTTCTGGAAGCAGATAATTTGCAGATTTGGAGTTCCAAGGGAGATTACACTCGATAACGGAAAGCAATTTGATTGCGACGAGTTCCGCGAATATTGTCTCACCGTTGGCACGAAGGCAAAGTTTGCATCGGTCTATTATCCGCAATCTAACGGAGCTGTCGAGAGAGCAAATGGCCTCATATTCGAAGCCATTAGAAAATGCTTGGCAAACGTCGAAAGAAAGGGGAAGTGGGTAGAAGAAATGCCGAAGGTGATTTGGGCTCACAATACAACTACTTCCAGAGTAACAAAATTCACTCCCTTCAGGCTCTTGTACGGAGAAGAAGCAATGTGTCCCGAACAAATCCAACACAAGGGTATTCGAACTCAAAACAGCCACAACGGTGAGAGCGAAGCCATTGATAAGGATATGCTAGAAATTTACAGAATGCAAGCCAAACAAAACTTAACCAGATACCAAGCTGAAACCAAGAAGTGGAGGGACAGAAAGGTAATCAGGAAACATATCAAGGTCGGCAATTGTGTACTCAGGAAAAAACCAAATGCGCCTTCGAGAAAACTGCAAAAGAAATGGGAAGGGTCGTACTTGGTCTTAAGGAGCAACAGGCCGGGATCTTTTCACCTCGGAGACGATCAAGGCAGCGAGCTACCGCATTCATGGAATGCGGACAGCCTAAGAAGATACTACCTTTAAAAATTCTCATGTAAAAATTAGCTTCGTAAAAAATATAAACAAAGCAGATTACTTTTCCTTTTTCCCCTCATTTACCTTTTCAACAAGACCGTACTCTTTTCCTCATAGAGAAGCCCCTTTACACGGATGAGGTTTTAACGAGGCGGTGCTTTGTAAATTATCCTTCGCATATTATGAGAAAAATGCTTCCCAAATTTGCAAGTGTCACGAAAGTTCGAAAGCAATCTCTAAGATTTGCATTCTTATTTGAAAACGAGAACAAAAATCGCATTCGTATACAAAAGCTTCTTTCGATCTCCAAAAAAACGGTTACTCAGAAGAAGTAAATGGAGCTAAGAAGCTCAGCGCTGCTTACTCAAAAAGAGTAAATGAAATAACATGCTTTATTACATAGCCAAACTTTCCATTTCAATTGCTCCTTTCCGCTCGGGGGGAGGAGGCGTTTTTTCTACGAAAACATTCTCAAGCGAAAATAATCAATCAAAATTCGTTTACAATAATATCTAAAATATTACAACTTCATGTCTTCGGGACAAATCTCGAAGACATATCCTAAAAACGGACGACCGTCGCGCTGAAGCCGGTGATTATTTGACACATATGTAAAATCGCGCTCAGCTCCGTTGATCGCTTCTTCCTTCGGAATAATCATATTCTTAATGGCTTCGTTTTTAGACCTAGCTTCGGCTACTCTCATTGAGCCACTGGCGATAAAGTCAGTGAAGAAGGAAAAATCTCGAATTCTCTTTGCCTGTAGAAAAATTAACAAAAATTCCAAAAATCATCTCGAGAGCAATCATGATAAAGATGAAGAAATTCCTCATGAGCAAACCAACACACTAATAATGCATCATCACACATTGAAATAGGCATAACTTCATCTGCTTCGATCTCAACAATCTAAATATATACAAACAAAAAGCATCGTCTTAATCTCTCCTTACATAACTCAGACCTTTTTACAAAGTACACAAAAGTTTCGAAGCCAAATCGAGTCCTAAGATCTACACCTCAGGCCCAAACGGCTTTGACGCCCCAGGGCTGGGAGGAGCTTCGGATGTACCGCCTTCGGCTGCAACCTTGCCCTTCGACTTCAAGGCCTCCATATCCTTAGCCTGTGAATAAAATAACTGTCACAAAGATAATCATCACATAGATCAAAGAGTTATTACAGAGGACTTAAAACTTCTTCGGCTAGGAAAGAAAGTAACCTTAGCTAGTCTCTCTTCAGAAAATCTCTAGCAAGCTTCGCGCCCATAGGTCACCCAGAATTTCGAGCAGAATAGTTGCTTGACGTAGTGTACCTCACGGCTGAATGAAGTTGTGTCATACGGGTTCACCGCCGGAGCAAACACATATCCCCAGCTCAGGATTGGCTTAACATGATCGCAACCTTGATCCACGAATATCTTCGTAAGGTTGCACAAGCATACCGAAGCCGCGAAGTCACCGATGGATTGGAACACCAGTGGAAGGGCCTTAAACTCTAATTCCATCCATTCCACGAAGCGGCTATGGTTCAAACGCTCCAATGGAAAATCCATCGGCTCAGTGCCGTACAGTGCAAGCGCGTCTCGATAAATTCTATACAACTTTATTGCACCAATATAGTTTTCTTCCTTGAGTGCTTCGAGACAATGCTGAGCATCCTCCATCGAACGACGAAAACGAGCAGCATCTTCGGTAGCCTTGTTCCTCATGTCACGAAGCCGGGTCACAGTGTCTTCGAGTTTTTTCTTGCCAGTTTCCATCGCTTGTATTTCTTTTTTCATGCTGCTGACAAGCAAGGTACCTTCGGAGACCTTTTCACGGAGCCCTTCAAGAACACTGTCCTTCTCGGCCATACTGCCTTCGAGAGCTGTGGTGCGGGCTTCAAGTTGCTGCTTCTTGACTTTTGAGTCGGCTTAAATTTCTTGAGTTTCTCCTCGCCTTCGTTTATAGCACGCTGAAAATTTACAATCATATCTTCGGACTCCCTCAGCCGCGCATTTTCTGCCCGAAGGCGCTCAAGTTCCGCGCGTTCGGCCGCAACATCCTCAAGCCGAGGAGGAAGCCTTTCATAAATTTCCTTAGCGCAAAGTAAGGCCTGTCCAAGAAAATATTATATGTTACTATGCAAAAAAAGAGAGAACAGCAAGAAGAATTACCTTCGTGTTCGAAGTCAAAAACATGTTTCCTAGATCAATCAGATCCATCCTCGCGCATTCAGCTTCGCATTTTTCAAATTCTGTTAAAATCCAAAACGATCTCATCGAAAGCATACGCAAAATGAAAAGAGTTGGGCAATAGAAAAACTTACCTTCTTTGGAAACTCGCTCAAAAGGGAAAGCAAATCCACGTCCTGGACGCGAGCCACTTTCATCCCTTCCAGCCTGCCCTACGCCGGCTCCTGCATCATTCGTTTCAACAACTTTGTCATCCCCATCGCCGGCCCTTGGGTCCCCGTCATCGCCAGTTTCTGAGGAGCAGTAACTGCTAGAACTACCTTCGGTCGAAGTGCCAGTAATGTCCACATTAGTCTTTTCTTCGGCCCGGGACGGAATTCCACTATCAGCCACTAGGGGCTCGGTCTGTAAAGTGGACGAATCTATAGCAATCGAAGCCAATTCTTTCAAGGCACGAACACCTTGCGGCGCTAGAAGAATCTCGGGAGCGGCAACTTGTCCGAAATCTTCTTCCTGGCCAGTCACCGCCGCCCTCGGAACTTCACCTTCCTCCTCACCAAAATAAGACATATCAAGGTCTTCATCGTCGAAGGCTCTGGCGACGCGCCTTTCCATAGATGTTGCGCGGGGCTCCTCAATCCCTAATAAAAGAAAGGAGAAGTTAAAATCATGAAAAATAAAAGGAATCAACCTGACCAAGTAAACTATAACTCACTCATTGGAACATTGTCGAATCAGGGAGCACCCACATTAGGAACCAAAGGTAGCTCTTCAGATTGCTGCTTCGGTACCTCTCTAGCAGGAGAAGCAATAACGGCAACTTCAGGTGTTGCACTTTTAGCGGGGCTTCGGACGGGCGAAGGTGGTGCAGAGGCCAACGGCTGAACAACAGTCGGCGTCCTCTCCATCCGCGCCTTCTTCTTTGTGGCTTCGGCCTGCGATGTCCCTGATCGCTTCGGAGGCCGAGCTTCGGTGGGCAACTTGCTAGTTCCAGTGCGCCCTCCTCTCTGTCCTCGGCCACCGCAACAACCAGCTGTCTTCATGCGGCCTCCCCGACCTGGCTTCCTTCCAGGGACGGTCACGGTCCGCTCATGGTATGAAATTTTCATCTCATCGAAAACACGGTTAAACCATCTTCCTTCGCGGATCGCAGAGGCAACTTTGTGCTCCTTCGCGTTATACAGCCCAAGCGCCAGTGATGCGAAGCCCTCAACTTCCTTTATGAATGCTTCGGCATCACTCGGGAGCTCCACGCCGAAGACAGGCAGAGCTATGTCACCCTTCCTTTCAATCTTAGTCGGGCGCCACCTTGACAGGCAATTCTTACCCGAAGCAAATATCTCCTCAAAAATATCTTGAGAAGTATGTTGTTTGGCGCAGTCAATGAAGGCCTTCTCGCACGCCTCGAAGTCCATCCCTTAAGGGTTGAATGGTGGGCAAGCAAGAAACGAATAAGACAGAGGTCTGATGATTGATCGAAGAGTATACGACTCGTCTTGGGCACCTTCCTTCGTGATTTGCAGCTGGGAGGTCACCTTCACATAGAACCAATATTTCAGCCAGTCACCCCAATGGTTTTTCTAAGCAAAAGAGAACTCAACCTTTGGCAAGGGTATGGCACGGCGACGACCGGTGAAGGTGATGCAGCCAAAGTCAGGCTCACAAATCACCCCGTCGACTTCAACCTCCTTCGGTTGCCTGTGAGCCTCATAAAAACGAAGAAAACACTGAACATCTAAATGAGCATCATATGTCTTGACCGCCTAGAAAAAACAAAGGAGATGAGTGATGGCGTTCGGCGTCAAATGAGGAAGCTGAAGGCCAAACGACTCAAGAATCTTTGCCAGGAAATTGTCCACTGGAAGACACAGCCCAGCGTGAAAAAAATCAAGGAAGACGACTGCCTCATTTGGTTGGGGCTCGGGAGTTGTCTCCCCCGCTGGAGCCCGCCCGACACCTCTCAGAAAGAACCCCTTGGTTTCAAAGAAACCAATGTTCCTCTCCTCAACTTTGGATCGCCCGAACACCCTTGTGCGCTGCTTCGTTGTTTGATCCTCGAGTTCTTCAATGTCGGCACTGACATCAGACAATCCCTCGTCGGCCCCAACTTCGGTCTCTCCAGCCCCCTCAAGAATCTTCCCCAAATTCTCAGCGAGGACATCAACCTCTTGGGCATTGAGCCCAGATCCCCGAAGCAGACGTCTGGGTCTCAGCTTCCCAAGCCATAGTTCTAAATGGATTTAACGAAGGAATAGAAACTACTGAAAACAAAAAATGGAAAGCATACATAAATCAGAAAAGAAACAAAAGCTAATAGTTTACCCTGAGGAAACAAAGGAAAAGGGTTTACCTTTTCAAAACGAAGTGACGAATATGCAACGTCGNNNGCAATTGGAGATCTCGAAGAAGCTTCAGCAGTAAGCAAATCGGCAGTGGTGAAATTGAGTGGACCTCCCTCGGTCCTTTTTATAGTGGTTTGAAATTTTTTGACTGTTACAACTCAAAANGCAATTGGAGATCTCGAAGAAGCTTCAGCAGTAAGCAAATCGGCAGTGGTGAAATTGAGTGGACCCCCCTCGGTCCTTTTTATAGTGGTTTGAAATTTTTTGACTGTTACAACTCAAAAATTCAAACAATAATATTCTTCAAAAAGCAACAACAGTAAATGCCTCTCGAAGGCGATTGTATCGAAGATGATTCCGGCCCTTGCCCGACCCCTTCC
>JAZFNS010011611.1:1340-12661 GCA_037127165.1 Alloteropsis angusta | reverse complement strand
AGGCCTCTCCAGAAATGAGAGTCATAGGGTTTGGCTTGAACCTGAGTAAGTGATTTAGAGCTGAGATATTTATTAGTTAGTAATCTTTGCCACAATTTATCTATATTGATTAAATTCACTAACCGTTTTGCTAATAGACATTTATTATTTACCCACGCTTGGCTGAACCATGCTAAAATTTAGGGAGTCTCCCCAGAGCCTTACAAACCCCAATGCTACCACGCACCAATTCCACAATTTGGAAGGTATTGGTCGGCCGGTAAGGACTTGGTAGATTGTCAGGATCATTGCAAGATATATAGTATATGTTTACTACAATTTTGAAGCAATAATCTACTCAATGTCATTGCTACTGTACTCTACTATATACGTTTTTATATGAAAAACACAAAATTGCATTATCTTTAGTGATTTGCGGAATCAACAGTATATTCATGTGACGACTTCACAATGATTGGTGGAAGTAGCCATTTGAGTCTTTTTTTTTTCCTTTCTTCAAGTCATGAAGAAATCGTACCACACTGAAATCAGTATGTAAGACCTGGCCTTTAAGGCGATTAGTTTGTCAGTATCATGATACTATCCCACTTGGTCATTAACTCGACCGAATGCTGACTGTTCAAGTCTAATTAATCAAGCCAAACATTTGGTGAAATCACTTTCTACTTTTCTAGATAGTGAAATTTGCTAGAACATTTTGGGGTAACAGTACCTAAAACATCGAACAACTCTTGTACTATACCTGCCCCATGAATTTTATGTACAAGAACATATTGGAATCTAATGCCATCAAATCCAAATTCCAAACAAAAAGTACCAGTCGTTCGCGATCTAATTAACCTGTCACCCAGCAGCTAGCTCCAGTACTTGATCTTTATACTTGGTTGATATCTTCTTCGATCCTCGTGTTTTTCATCGCCCTACACTAAGACAGACGACAACGGCGAAGATGAGTAGGAGGTGGGTGCTAGAGTATGAGTTGTAATAAATTAGGACTAAGACATTATAGTTTGAGAAGGACTCTTCAGTATTATGTAATTAGAACTCTAAAGACTGGACAATATAATGAAGTTCAGATGTCCTAGAGCTTAATCTATTCAAAAGCTATTCCAAAAGTCAGTTACAATAATATTTTCAACAAGGTATCACGGCCATAAGACTAGTGTCAGTTGTAATAGATTAGCGTCATAGGATGAGCAGGAGGTGGGAGAACCTGTGCACCGTGATGCTTTTAATTTTCTCCCTGTTTAGGGTCTTGAGCTTCAGATCCCGCCCAAGAAAACATAGCATCGGGATCACTATTAGTTGAACACACATATCTATTGCTGTTCTGTCATCAACTCATCAGCTGGAGTGATAAATCCAGTGTGAAACTGCTGACCATGCATTCAGAAATGTCGAAACATCCATGGTCAATCCATATACTGACATAAACACAAATACTAGAAGATATATAGTATGGCACAGTCTGTTCTGGGGTAGAAATAAAATATATAGTGAGCTAAACTTGTGAACACAGCTAAACTTATGAATAAATCCATGGGTTTGGTGAGATCGTCGACATCAGACACTGGTCTCTCATCTCTGTTTCAACGATCGCTTCTGCCTGGCTGGGTTTACTAATTTTTAAGGTCAAGTCAAAGGTTTGTGCTTAATTGTGTCGTCAGCTGCAAAACTAGCTGGTGTGTACGCGTGGGAATGGACGCTGTCTGAGCTGGTCGTGTCTGTTGACTTCGCTAAAACTTACGGAGTACGTGGCCCATCGTTGAATATAAAAAATCCAAAATAATTAAAAATGTTTGTCACTCGTCCATCTTATCCTCACGCCGTCCTGTTAGTCAGGACCGAAGGAGGTGAAAAAGTACCGAAACCCATAAAAGTCGATAATTAGGGATTGATTCCACCAAAAGAACAACCCTTTTTTCTCGGCAATATTTCTGGTGGAAACCATACCCTCATGAAAACCCGTGCAAACCATGGCAAAAAAGTCATCTAAATTAACAAAAAAAATCACACAAGTAGATGACATAATGATACACAATCTTTTAAAATATCTTGTCGAAAATCGACTTTGTTTGTGAGATATAAAAATAACAAATTCCAACAACAAATTCCNNNATTTGGACAACTTTCTGGTTTGAAATTTGTTATTTTTATATCTCACAAACGAAGTCGAGTTTGGAAAAAAATATTTTACAAGGTTGTGTATCATCATATCATCTACGTGTGTAATTTTTTTGATGAATTTAGACGAATTTTTACTGTGGTTTATATGGGTTTTTACAGAGAGATTGGTTTGCACATGATACGTTCTTTTTCTCACAGGTCGTATTCAGGGGCGTAGGCCACGGCATACCCTGTAGAATACAGCCCAACAGCAGCCCAGGCCCATATAAAAAAAGCAAAAACCCTACCGGTACTGGCTGCCGCAGTCCGCTGACGCAAGGCGACGGTTCGTTGCGCGATCGCATCCGCATCCATCGGACCATCCGCGTCGGCTCTCCTCCGCCCGGCGACGGTGAGTCGCCGTTCCTGTCAGGCTATGGCGGCTGGCATCCCGCTCGGCCGTTCCTATCCTTCTCTGTTGTGCGCTGCTTCTGCATCATCTCCTACGTGCTGCTCAGGTTGGTGAGGTTTCTCAGGGAGACAGGGACAAGTGTGTGGACTGATACTGCCGACTTGACTCAGATCAGCTAAGTATGTGCTTCTCTGATTGTAATCTTGGGTATTTTTGGCCAATTCATGATCGCCAGCGCTAATTATAATTCTCTTCAAAATAGGATAGTATATGCTGTCATTGTCTATATATCAATTACACCAAACAAGAAGAAATAGTTGAGCGAGTTTCTTTTTAAAATTTTGACTTAATATATTTGAGGTATTTATATTTTAAGACTCGGTAGGTTAATTTTGGAAACATTTGAAATTGGTTACCAAATCATATGTAGTTTATACCGTTTATATATTTATTATATCGAATTGGACATTATTTTTTTCGGCATACCCTTTAGTAAAATCCTAGCTACGCCACTGGTCGTATTCTTATCCACAAAGCAAGGCAAAATACACGTATTTGCTTGTACCAAAAAAAAAAGAATTACAGTCCATATACTGGGCCGTCTCTCATTCCTGGCCGAATGGGAACGAAGGCCCTCTACGCATACTGGGCCGGCTCACCCCCACCCCTTTTCCGGCCGAATGGGCCACACTTCACGCTAGCTTCCTCAGGCTAATTCCTCTCCGTCCGTCCGTCCGCGCTCCACCTTTTCATCGCCGTCGTGGCTGCGCGACCCGTGCCGTTCGTCGCCATCCGCGCGGACCCTGCCTGCCTCGGCGCGCGCCGAGGATGTCGCTCCACTGGTCGCCGATGTTGCCGACGATGATGTAGCCCGCGCCCTGGAGCTTCTGGCGCTCGCTGGACTTGAAGCCGATGGCGCGGTGCCCATGAACCCGACGGGCTTGAGCAGGAGCTTCTCCCAGCCGCAGTAGCCCTGGCGGCGGAGGTTGGCGTTGGTGGCGGCCCTCTGGTCCTCGGTGCGGCCAGTCAGGAACACCGCCGGCTTGATGCCCAGCGAGACGAGCCTCCTGAACAGCCGCGTGCGTCTCCGCCTCTCCGGCAGCGCCAGCGCGCTCCCCTCCAGCACGTACTTGCTGAAGCTCGTCGCGTTGAACGGATCAGTGCTGGAGTAATCGAGAAAAGGAGCACTCAAAGATTAGCATGCCACGTCGAAAATCATACTTTTTTTTTGTAAAATCAGTACATACGACGCTCAGCGTGCACATTCATTATAGGAATATACACCCATTGCATCGAACTTACACCATCCAATCTAAATATTCCTACCTAATATATATGAGGACGGTCTTTTTAATAATTATAATGAGTTATCTTGAAATTTAGAATCACATAAAAAATCCATATTATGCTCGCACTCAAGGAAAACAGATGTAGATAGAGGCTTATACTAAAAAATACACTAGCTTCTTAAATTAAAACTAAAAAAAAGTTGTTTTTGTCAAACGGAAAATAATTTTCTAGAAGAACCAATGATAATTAGGCACCAAATCCTTATGTCATAATAGATCTGAACATTTTGCCTTACCCAGTTTGGGTCCATCTTACCACTTACATCGGACCCATCAGTCAGGGCTGAGGGAGGTAAAAAAAAGAAGACCCATAGATATCACGCGTTAGAGATTGATTTTGCCAAAAATAAAAAAGTTTTTTTTTCACCACTTCTTTTACTTACCCGCTGTTGTACCAGCGGTGGACTGCAACGGAAATATTTAAGAAAAAAACATCACGTTATGGCTTGGAACTCCTCGCTAAATGTCACGGTAAAAATGAAGTTTGACACGTAGAGGCAGGATCCGATCACCTCAAAAACTTCCATCACGTTCAAAAAATTTGCTACACACATATGTGCATGCCATCACAAACTATAGTGGGATCAACCACATTCTAAAATAAAAATATTACAGACGTGTGCATGCCATCACGTTAATTATGGTGAGAGACACATCCAAAAAAAAACTTTGTTAGACAAGTGAGGTCATCCAACACGCATGGTTTTCAATCACAATCTAGAAAGGAAAAGTTCCCAAACAAAATTTACACTGACCACCGTGCCCCTCTCACAGAACACGTTTCTCAATGCGAACTTTTTTTTAATAAAGTTTCCAAACTTCTCCTATCTAAACACCCATATCTAATTCCAAGATATCTTGCCAATCTTTTCCTTTCCAAAATAAAAATAATAATATAAATATATTTTTCCAATTACCTCTTTAGAGGTAATATGTGATAATATCTTGCTAGATGGACGGTCCACAATCAATCTGGTGCTTAATCCTTGACGGGTTTGTTAGGACTATAACTAGACGAGCAAACTAATGTCAATAATTGGAGACGTGGTTGGAGTTCAACGGACGAAGTGGGACCCATATGTCAGATCAGACAAAAAAACAATCCTCTCTTTAGTATTCAAAAATAAGAAATATGTAAAGATAAAGATTGACACACAACTTGCCTTTTCACGCGGGCCATCTTGCTAATGAAAAGAAAAAAACTAAACAAAACATTCGTTATACCATGATACATACTTATACAAAAGTAGCTGCAATCTATTTATTAGGTTAGTATTTGGCCAACAATCGGAGTCTCCACATTCGCTCTCAAGGCCTAGAAACTCTCACGTTAATCGGAGAAAATAAGAAAAATTAAAATTACACACCACTTCATTATGTAAAATTTAGCTAAAAATGCCCTAAATTATTTAAAAATTACCCACCATTGACATTACATAAAAAATAACCTAAAACTTCCATTTATATATTTTTCAAAAATCATCCGCTAATGTCATTAGAAAAGTTACCTTCATTTTTCAGATATAGAAATTTCCACATTAATTGGAGGAAAAAAGAAAAATAAAATTACAACTGTGATTACATAAAAAATATTCTGAAACACCCATGTAACTATTTAAAAGTATCCGCAATTGTCATTACATAAAATTAACCTAAATACCTCAATTGTATTTAAAATAAAAAATAAAATAAAATATCTGCTTATGTAAAGAACTCATGCTTTATCTATATATATACTTTTTCTTTTACTATGGAATTAGTGCAGTCATTAATTATCCAGCCATTATCACTAAACAATTATAAATATGAAATTTCTTTTAGATGATAAAATGGCCAACTTCTACCATTAACTAAAAAATAACTCCAATCAAAGTTATTTTGTCAAAATAAAAGTGACTAAAGATGTACAAATAGAGTATACCTATATAAAAGATTGAGCTACAAAGATAATAGTAGTTTTAACTAAAAAAATATTATTGACACTACCAGAATTGCCCCTTCCTCGTCATCAGGATCCGGATCGTGGGTTTTTGTCACTCAGATTGATCTCCTCGGCAACCAGTTTCTCTATAAATCAGAGCTTGACACTTGGTCACCTTTGGTTGTGTCGTGTGGCTTCCGATCCATTCGCAGTCTTCAAGCATAGTCTCATGTGACTATTTGCAATCCAACGGGAAATATGGCATAGAATTCAATGATAGTTACCCACATTTCTAGAAAGAAAAAATGCAAAAGGAAATCCTAAAACAACAACATGTAAGCAAATTTGACCTGCAATTGGACTGTGCTGTGAGCCACCATATCAAGTTATGTGTCTCCAAATAAATAAATTAAGGAAATTTTGAAAAAATGTCTTCTGATAAAAATCTTTTAATCCCTGTCATGAGAGCAGGAACTAGGGGGTGTTTACTTCCGTGAAAAAAGTTTATGAAAATTTTTTGTGAAAAGAATTTTAACATTTAGGAGTAGTAAACTTAGACCAATAATAAAACAAATTACAGATCTCGGCTGGAAATCGCGAGACGAATCTAACGAAGGATAATTAGAGGGTAATTAATACATGGTTAGCGGATTGTTACTGTAGCATCACTGTTGTAAATTACATTAGATCCGTCTTGCGACATATATTCCATTCATTTAATTGATTAATTTTTTCGTCTACATTTAATACTTCATACATTGAGATTCTTTTTGATGTGATGGATGAAACACTTTTATGTGAGAACTAAACATCGACATAGTACTTCCATCGACTAACAAGGACTAAGTGGTCTAAAGTGGTATTAACGAGCCTGTGTTATTTTGGCGCGTAAACAGTGAGGTCTTTTTCCACGTTGCAACCTTGCTGTTGATCTTTTATTTGCCAAAGTCGTTAAGAGAATAACATCTACAAATCGTATGGATTATTACACGGTTCACTACTGTAGAAAATATTTGTAAGAGCCAGAGCATTTTTAGGGGCGGACTTAAAGGCGACGTGCCTCTACAAATGCACGTGCTACTGTAGTTAAGGGCCGCCTCTACAAATGCGCGCGCTACTGCCCTTTTCAGGGGCGGCCCATGCCATGACCCGCTCCTGTAAAGTATGTGTGTAATTGTTCAATTTGAAATTTGAGATTTTTCAAAAGATTTGGGATGAAGAAACAATCAAAATGAAAGTTGTGGACCACAATGAGATATGAAACTTTGTAGTTGACAACGTTTTTATTTGAAATCATCTTGTCAATGAAAACTAAGTTTCATTTGTCTCAAATTTGAAAGCCAAATTCTGTAAATGACCTCGGATAGAGAAACCACCATAATAAAAATTGTAGATTTCAAAAAGTTATGAAACTTTGTAGTTGACAAATTTTTAATTTAAATTCGTTTAGGGCCTCAAACAAGCAATTTACACTTGGTTTAGTATAATACGGAAGGAGTCAAAACAAAATCCTAACACAGGTAAGATTCTAGTGCAGTGGTAGAGGAGGATACATGCAAGAGAGGTCGTGAGTTCGAATCCCAACAACGGAGCATGCAATAAAAAATGACACAACTTGCGATAGTTGGGGGTCTTCTCATATTAAAATATTTTTTTGCTATTTATTTCTGGTCGGCAAAATGAGCTTTACAAATGACGTAGAAATGCATTTGCTAGGGCGGACTACTAACCCGCTCTGCAAATGTCCATTGTGAGCACTCAATAGCAAGTGCTGATTTCGCCGCCGCTCTTAGAAACGTCCACTTACCCGTACGTGCAAACGTTTTCTGTAGCAGTGGTTTACACTTTACACCAATTTCGATGCTTAATTTCGGGTCGCACTACCTAGATGGGGCACCAAGAATATGAATGCTTGATGAGTAGCCGATTTTTTACAGACGACCAAGTGAAAAGTGCTCAATTCTCTGTAAAGTGAAATTCAGGCAATTTATCTGAACTTCCAACGAATCATGCCATCTGATCCAGTTTCATACACAAAAACTGAAAAACAAACAATAGCATCATCAAGTAAAAGTGAAAAAAAATAGTATCATCAAGTAAAAGTAATAATCACATCTGTTGGTTATCGATCCTCTACTGCTAGCTACTGCCCGTAGCTCCGTCTAGAATCACAGGATCAACAATCAAGAGGCTGCAGCATGGACGCTTCCACCACGGCCGCCAGCGCCTTCTGCCGGCTTCGAACCAGGCGGGGCGGGTCCTCGCACCATCACGCGCGCCGCCGAGGCCAACGGCGCCGCGGCATGAACTTTCCCACCGCCGCCTTCTACCGGTGAACTGCTAGGTGGGACGGGCCCTCGCATCACCACGTGAACCTTGCCGCCGCCGCCCTCTTTTGGCTGGCTGGGAGGGCCTCTCGGACTTCTGGCCGCCAGAGTTATGGTCGGAGGCGCAGCGCGGTGGAACGCAACGCCCAGGCTGGTGGACGGCGCGCCCCGCAGCAGCTGCCGCGTGAGCGGGCTTGTCGGCACAGACGACGGCGACGCCATGGCGGCCATGGGGCTTAGCTTGCTCGGCTCGGGATCGGTCGAGGCGTCGAGCTAGCTTGATGGCTCGAGGGTCGAGCTCTCGGTGGTGGAACGAACGATCGATCTTCGGATTGTGTCTTCAACCACTGAACACTGATGGAGTGATGGGATCTCCAGTCTCTGGTGATCGATGGCTCTTTCTTGCTCTGATGGATGAGCAGATGCCTTGTTTGATGTCTGAAGCTGTTGGTCGAGCTCAATATATAGCAACCGATCGATGGGGATGTGATGACTTGTTCAGCTTGTGTGGGCAGCTATTGACTTTGACCAATCAGCTTGTTCAGAGCTTCAGGCCGGCACAGCCAGGAACGGGTACCCGGCGATACGAAAAGTCAAAGTCAAGTATTATGCGTGTGCTTCCAAAGTACCAATTCAAAACTACGTACTGACTGTAGCTTATGGGGTTGATGAGTTGATCGGGTCAGAGTCGATCGTGACCAAGTCACTGGCTCATATACTCTCTCCGTTCAAATTAGAATTCGTTTGACTTTTTTGACCATATGTTTGTCCGCTCATCTTATTTTAAAAAAATTGTATAAATATAGTTAAATTTAAGTCATTTTGAAGAACTTGTATTTAATAAAGTAAGCCGCAACAACGATGTTTTGCAAAAAATTTTGAATAAGATGAGCGGTCAAAATTAGAATAAAAAGTCAAACTAATTTTAATTTGAAACGGAGAGAGTACCTTTTAATATTTCACTTGTTGACTTTTCATGTTGTAGTTACTGTTCTAGTGTTTCACCTATATGAGCTCAAGCTCAGCCAACCATATGTTGATGGTGCACAAAGAACTCGACGATCCATGGTGCTTGGGCTGTGATTACGTAAATCCATAGCCCTCGCTCCCTAACAGTGTCTTCTCTGCTTAGAAGAGTATTGTTGCGTTGTTGTGAACCGTTTACGTATAATTATACTATCTGTGATCTGATATGGATGACGGCATCAACGAGAATCCATTATGAACACAAATTTTAAATCAACTGAACACGATCTTTTGCCAAGATCTCACCCACATTCGACTAGCTGGTAACGAATAAACTGATCCCCATGCTTGATCACAGTTGATGCCGCGAATCAGTTGCCACTGAAAATATGATGGCCACCCTTTCATCCACCGGATGACGCATGCCACACCATTTATTTGACGTATTTTTTTGTTTTCGGAATCTTTTTATAGCAAAGCACAGGTACAGTGCTAGTACGAAAAGAAAAGGATCGGTCAAAGCTTGCGCCGTTGGGACGCGTGTGCTACCAATTCAAACTACGGGCTGTAGTCTTCGATAACTAACTGATTTAGCGGCGTAGCAAAATTGTTGATCGGTTCAGAGTCGTTGGCCCTGTTCGGCTGACACCTTTAACAGTGTTCGGCTGGGCTGAACACTATTCATTCTACCAACTGAACACTATTCATTCTACCAGCCGAACACCCTCGTTGTGGTCGTACGGCCGTTTGTCTCAAATCTCCGTCGCACTGCGTGTGGGCCCGGCCAGGCAGTTCCCATAATGGCGTGGTAGCTGGAGCTCCAATAAAGATTTATATCATTAGCGACACAGGAAAAAGGACAACCCCAAAATCAGTGACTCTTGGGGGTGTTTAGATGCATATATTAGGACATCCTCAACCCATATACTGTATATAGTTTCTATGAGCAGTTTCTAAACTACCACGTAAGCGAGACATTTTCTTTAGAAACTACTCTTCTCAACACATAGTTTCTTGATGTTGACCTTGTCGTTTAGTGGCAGTAATTAAAGTTGTTTCTAAAATTAAGCAGTGAAGGAGGAATAGAAAAGACAAGTATACAATGGAGAGTCAATCTTTCAAACTTTCATTGGAAATGTGAAAAGGAAAATTAAATGTTTTTCTTTAATACTTGTCTAAAGTCTTAGAATGCCTTGTATTTGAGGACAAATTTTGAACCCCTCAATGTCTTATATTTGAGGACGGAGGGATTACCATGTACCATGTAGAGTGTATGAAACAAATGCATTCCAAAATAAATGGTGAGTTTAACGAAAACTAATTCACTACACATCTTTTAACAGAACTTGATAAAAATCAACAAAGTTTGACTTTAGGCAAAACCAAAAGTCTTACATTTTGAATGTATAAACAGAGTGTAGTATAGTTCAAAAGGCTAGTCCATGTGTTTGTGGCTTTGCCAAACAATACTAGTGAAGTGAGTACATGGCTTCATACGAGAAAGTCTACGCGGACCTTTTCACTAAATTGCACACTAATATAACTCTAATGGTTAGGGGTGGAGCCAGGATTTATGAAGGGGTGGGGGTGGGGGCAAGTAGAGCAATCAAATAATGGTAATCTTCTCCAATATAACACGAGGCATGCATAAAACTCAGAGTAATCTTCTCCAATATAACACGAGGCATGCATAAAACTCAGAGATAAACCATATCAAATAGTATGCAGTATCTCTAAGGTTATTGCTAGTACAGTTAATTGATATCCTTCAGTAAATTAGGATTGTAATGGCATATGAACCATCTCCATTCTAATCCATGGCAGTAATGGGAAATATTCATTTGCCATTACAGAATAAAGAGGATGCGAGGAAAAGAGATGATGAGAACTAGTAGAAAAGTGTTCAATACGTAATTAATTAACAGAGAATTAGAATACTAGCTCATTAGACTATATTACAAATAATGCCACCGGGAGATTCAGGCTTTAGAGTAGTCAAAGAAGAACCAAACCAATCTAATCAAAATTTAGAACAAATAGAAGGGAGCGGCCTTATTCAATCTAATCACAGAACTAGCCGGCACACGACATCTCTTGCTCTAAAGAAAGCAAAGAGCTAGAGCATGGAGCCATGGAAACGAGACACTGGTCAGGATGACGACGGATGATGAATCAGGGTTTGTATCCAATACGTCATACACTGTTGGGCTGATATTGTGCTATTTTAGTCTCTAGAAGGA
>JAZFNS010066658.1:5887-19359 GCA_037127165.1 Alloteropsis angusta | reverse complement strand
AAAAATCTATTTTGTATGAAACACCTGTTCAAACATTTCTTAAGGAATACATAATTACATCTTATATAACTATATGGTCAATAGTGTGCAGTTTAAATATTTTAATAGTATGAATGGTTTACCCTTGCAGTCCCATTAATCTATGGGTTTTGTGATATAAGATCCATTACGACAAAGAAAATGAAATAGNGGTATGAATCCATTGTTGTTGTGTTTGTGTAGGAGGAGAAATGGTTGGAACGTAATCAAAAGTGGTCAAAATATGCAACAAAATAAGAAGAGAAATAATAATATGGAGTACAAACCTACTAATATGGAACCATGTATCGACAAGGACTATTCTAGNGGTATGAATCCATTGTTGTTGTGTTTGTGTAGGAGGAGAAATGGTTGGAACGTAATCAAAAGTGGCCAAAATATGCAACAAAATAAGAAGAGAAATAATAATATGGAGTACAAACCTACTAATATGGAACCATGTATCGACAAGGACTATTCTANGGTTTATATAAATGGTAATGTAATGAAGACCACACCATTCGTCATCCATATATGCTTATCTTGTCATAGGCATCTTTTATGATCCTATGCCTGGTCTGCCACAAATCGCAGCAATTTTTTTTTTTTGAAACACGAAATAACTTACATGTTCTATGAGCATGTATGAAAATGCACTGCAATGTTGACAGATTTGCATCACATTATCACAGAACTTAAAGATCATGCCATTTAGATTCATGAGTCGGAGCCTTGGAGGGACCTAAGGAGCATGGAAATCCGCACATGGAAGGATCTCAGGGTGATGAGACCAGGGAACGTAGAATTAATACCTGCGTTTGTTCATGCAATGAAAACATGCTTATGCATCCCATCGCCGTACCCACCTCAACCATCATTTCAGTGAGGTGTGCCTTCATCAGATAACCTGATACATTCCATCTTACATATCATAATCTTCTTCTGTGGAGGATCTGGACCCCTTGCTATATACCTGTAATTCTTTTCGGTCACATTATACATAGTGTTTTCATGACAGCCACGTCGATTGCCATGCCTTACGAAAGCTATGTATCCTTTCTTTTGTGGTTAGTGTAGGGGTGATATTAGCAGTGGAAACCTGAATGTCACACCTCAAGTAATGGTGGCAGTAAGCAAGTGATAGAATGAGCACTGTAGCGCAGTGTGGTTTCAACACCTTGGTTGTTGTAGGGGCATAGACCCTTTGGAAGGTGAGGAATGATGCAGTGTTCAATGGGGTCATTCCCACGGTGGATGGAGCACTCCTACATGCGCGGGAGGAAGCTGAACTCTGGATGCTTGCAGGTGCAAAAGGGCTTTGTGCTGTGGTCACGACTGGGGCAGTGGTGTGTGTGTTGTATGTCTATTTTGGCCTAACTCTTCCTCTCTTAATGCAATGATATGGGAACTTCTTGTTAAGGGATTCAGAATGACGTATGATCCAGAATTTATTAGTATCAATGGTGATGATTATCTTAATGACGTGCATTAAAAAAGGGCCTTTTTTGTTTGTAGTTGATAATTAAAGGTTAGAGGAATATTGATATTGTTCACTATTTTAAATTTTATAAGATCTTACATTCTGTCAGACTTTCTTGCCGTTATTAGGGAGAAGGTGGAAGTGATACTAGCATTTTCACGCCGTCTTGTTTTTTATATCCTAGCTGTGACTTGCCCTTTTGACCTTTACCGCCTCTTATAAAACTGCATTCCTGTACATGAGTGCTTTATTAAGCAATTCTTGCATGTCTATCGTCTTCTATGTATGTCCATGGGAGGGAGCCTTATGAATTTCACTTGATTTCTGTGGTACATCTCACCCTAAACTAATTGAAAAAGGACTTGGAGTCACATTGAGAGTATTCATAAATCTTGTTAATTCAAGATCATTTTTCTTAAGGTTGAAAATATTATTTTCTACTTTGCTTATGATTGAACTGACGCTCATTGTGTGGTTTTTTGCAACTTGAGAAATGAATTCCATAGCTAAATCTATAGCTAGTGTTTTTGAAAGTTGATTTATATTTATAACAAATAATCAGTTCACTTCCTTTAATGCCACCTGAGAGGCCAAATCGAAACATTGGATTTCTTTTTTGTTTGAGAAAGTGGAAATCCAACAGAGCTTTCACTTGCTCACATTAAGGCACGGGGGATCCCCCGTCCCCAATGCTTTTCACTCTTCTAATTGACAATTGCACCTCATAGTGTCGAGCAGCACAAGAAGGCTTGCTTCAACCTCTCTCTTCCAGAGCAATTCATCATCGGATGTCTCTTTATGTGGACGATGTGGTCATATTTCTCAATCCCGCAGCTATTGGTTGCCTTATACTTGACATTTTACATCTCTTTGGTGAATATTTTTGGGTTCAAGACTACTGTACAAAAGAGTAGGTTTGTCCTATCCAATGCACAGATGTAGAGGTTGCAATGATTCAGTATCATCTCTCACATGAGCTGCAAGACTTACCTTGCAAAAATCTTGGTATTCCTCTCCGACAAGAGCACAGATCCAACCTATCGTAGACCAATTGCAGGTCAACTACTGGGTAGAAGCCTGATCTGATGATTGTCGATGAGCTCGTTAGGCTGTCCAAGTTCAGTTTGTGCTCACATACATGCTCGTCTACTTACTCATGGCTTATTGCCCACCGTCCGTGGGCCATTAAGAAAATTGAAAATTCACCGGGTCTTGTTGCTTGGGCTAGAGTATAACGTCCCTGTGAACTTGGTGGCATTGGTATCTTGGATCTCTAAACCCTTAGCTGAGCACTTAGGATATGGCTAAAACAACCTAATAAACCATGGTCTTCCTTCCCAATCCAAGTGCATGAATGGGCTTGTGCAGTTTTTTTCTATGGCAGTGGAGACTGAGACTGGTGATGGCGCACATACTCTACTTTGGAAAGATAGACGGATTTACAGGCAGCGGACTGCAGATCTCGTGCTGCATTTATTTGCTAAAGTTTCTACAAGAACAGCCAATTGGAGCATTGTCCGTGAGGCTTTAACAAACTATAGATCGATTAGGGACTTTTAAGGCGCAACCACGCAACTGTGGTTAGTGTCCTAGAGCTCTGAGACCTGCTATCTGAAATTGTGCTGCAACTGGGGCGGACAATATTGATCGCTGGCGATTATCATCCTTAGGACAATATTCAGCCAAATCAGCCTATATGAATTTTTCCAAGGTGCTTTTCAATTTTGGCAATGGAAACAATTCGGAAAACGGCCAGATGCCCCCTCTGCGATCAAGATGATGAAACGGTTCAGCACATACTCACTTCATGTGTGTTTGCACGACAGTTTTGGTTTGAAGTTCTACAACCTCTGGAGATGGCCCATCTGACACCTATTAGCAGGAGCAGTCCTTTTGTAGAATGGTGGAGAAAATCTTGGAAGAAAGTTCCAAAGCAGAGCAAAAAGGCTTCAATTCCTTGTGCATTCTTGGTGCCTGGACTTTGTGGAAACATAGGAACCTGTGGGTTTGAGGGCACACCCCCAAATCTGCAGCAAGCACTTGAAGCGTTTAAGGATGAATCTTAGGTTTGGATGGTTGCTGGAGCTAAGGGACTTGCTTCCTTAAGCTCAGTAAGGTCGCCTTCGCAGGGTTTGCCTTAGAGGCTCAGGGTCAGGTCTTAGTAAATGTTTTAGCTGTAATATTTCCCTTAGATGCCCTTATATAGCCTGCACCCCGGTCCAAGGTGTGGTGCTATATTTGTAATTTGGACCGTTTTTTCTCTCTTAATATAAAAATGCGCAGCTCTCTTGTGTGTTCGATAAAAAAACAAAATAATTCGGAAAACACAGGTGCCCAGAAAGTGCCTCTTTTTTATATGGTTGGTTGTTCACAACCAGTGTTGGACTGCCGAGTGCTTTGCCCATCAAGGATTACTGCATCCGGAGCACTGCCCCTATTGTGACAAGGAAAATGAGACAATTCATTACCTGCTCACTGCTTGTGTCTTTGTAAGACATTTCTGGTTTGGCAGCCTCCAGCGGGTTGTTCTTCAGATTCTGTTGCCATCCCTGGATGATTGGTGGAGTAGGGTGAGCGGTTCAGTTAGTGGCTTACTCTAGCAAGCTCTCAATTCTCTCATCATCCTTTGGTGCCTGGACTCTCTGGAGCCATAGGAATTGCTGTCTTTTTTATGGCACTGGACCAAACGGCGGCATGTATGCTTTTGCTTGCAGAAGCAGAGGAGGCACTCCTTTGGAGTCTTGCTTATCCCATGGAATCTCTACTCCTTTTATACTTCCCGAGAGACTCAATGTTATCTATATCCCACGCAATTTAAGCCTCCTACAGTGCCATTTCTTGCTCTTTTACTCGAGGGATGCCCCTTGTTACTGCCTCAGTTTCAGATACTTAGGATTATATGTGGTCATTTTTTGGTTCTGTTACCAGCGCATATGTAAACTTAAACAACTAATGGTGTGAGTGTGTGGTGTATTCAGGGTGTCTACCTCTCTTCTTTAATACTACCATATGCAGCTCCTGCCTGTTTGTGAAAAAAAAGGTGTCAGAACAATACCAGAATATTACAATTCCCACTTTTTTGCCAATTTATCACATTTATAGTAATATGTCATGTGACACAAAATGATATATTATGATATTCATTAGTTTATTTTAAAATGAAAAATAATGATGTTGAAAACAGTAGATATCAAGAGACTGAGTGTTATTTCAATTGCCTTTTATGTTTTGAAGNATCTTCTGTGATCTTACTCTACAAAAGAATATGGCTTCAATATTTGGTTGTTGTTGAGTTATNTTTTCTTGAGGGAACTGAGGAGGGACGAGCCCCTAATGATTAATTGTTGAATTTATTTTAAGATCACACAACAGAAAAATAATTATTATGATTCTTTCTGAGAAATATATTAGCATAACTGTGCATACTCTGCAAGGAACTTGGCCCCAAGTTTCTATGATTAAATTACTTATCTAGCTCTGTCGTAAGTATTCAGTTTTCTGTTTGCTGATGGAAATAACTCTAGTTGTACTAAATATCTTTTGAATATTACTAATAAAAATTCTTTTGCAATCAAAATTTCTGGTTGTTCAGCAAAGTAGTGGAACTTACACTGTTGGTGATTTTATGACCAAAAGGGAAGAGCTCCATGTTGTGAAACCAATGACTTCAGTTGATGAAGGTGCCTTCTTTTCCCTATATACTGCTCCCGTCCGCCTTAGTTTCAATCAATGGGACATGATCACATAATTTTGTTTTTGACCAGCCCTTGAGATGCTGGTGGGGCATAGGATAACTGGCTTTCCTGTTATTGACGACGAGTGGAATTTGGTTGGTATAATTATTGTTTCTTTAAATCTCATCACTCTCAAATTAGAAATTGCATACATAAGCACTATTCTTTTCCTAGTGGCTCCTTTTTTTTCTGGATCTACAAGTGTTGCCGTACTGTAGCACAGTACTTTGATAATATTTTGCCTTTTCGATGCTTCCGCTTCGGGGATTTTCTCAAGAGAAATTTTGCACTATTTTGGATCAGATTTCTGATGTTATCATACATGTAAAGATTTTAGCACCTTCAAAATGCTTATTCTTTATATTGCAGAAGAAATATTTCTTCAGAAAATGTTTTGCTAAATGGTCGGTTTACTAGTAACTCAACAATGCATTGCATTGAAATAGCATGCCCACGGCATGAACATAACCGCACTTTCTTCATGATTTTACCTTGTAGATATAGTATGGATCATCTTCGTCTTGCATAATGTGTAGCAGAGCAAC
This sequence comes from Alloteropsis angusta, assembly GCA_037127165.1. NCBI lineage: Eukaryota > Viridiplantae > Streptophyta > Magnoliopsida > Poales > Poaceae > Alloteropsis > Alloteropsis angusta. The sequence continues at coordinate 13,582 of JAZFNS010066658.1, read as the reverse complement.
ATTCATTCGGTCTTCAACTTTTTTCCCACTGTAGGTTGGCGTTGTCTCAGATTATGATTTATTGGCATTGGATTCGATATCAGGTATTTCCAGAATTATAGTTGATGCCAATACTTATTACATAACTGAAACTTCATGTGGTTGCATACTTGCATTATAATGTGGAGTGATAGTTCAGCAGGATTCTTCCAAACAACGTTGATGTCAGACCCACTAGCTTGGTATTAGTTGAAATTAGATATGGAATACTATTTTCTTGCTAGTTATTGGTTTTCTGTGTAGATAAATTTCATGTACTAGATACAAACTTACTTGGTTGAGGCTTTTGAGGTTGTCTTGTAGGCGTCAACTCTAGTCACCATTTTGTTAGAGTATGTTTGATAGTATAGGAAATATCTCGTGGAGGCAGTCTTGTATTCCTATATATCCGCTCTCAATGCTCAATGCAATACAACCCACGATTCATACACAATATATCCTTCCTACATGGTATCACGAGTCATGTCTACGAGGGCTCAGGCTTCTGCTGTTCACGCGCCGTCCCCGGGGTGATCGATCTCTGCTAGGGGCACCGTCCTCGTAGGATGCGCGGCCAGTCCCTCAGATCTGTCGTGCCATTGTGGTCTAGCTGCAGCATAGGGACCTAGACATACCCTCCCATGGCCGATTCGATCTCGTTGGGTTGCCTCTACTGTCCTTATCGCTGCCCTCTTGTGCATCTAGCCTAGGCACCCAGCGCAGCCCCTCTCCAAGTGCGCCGCCATTACCGCTGCCATGAGCGCGACCGATCGGCTCCGGAGCAGCAAGTGGGGCACCGGGCTGCCATGAAACTGGAGATGTCGGGGTCGGCTGTCCGCTGCGCTGCCTATTGACGCCGTTGCCAGGATGCTGGGCCATAGTCGAGATCCATCGCCGGAGGATGCCATAGTAGGATGCCACGAAGCTTCAGGAGCATCGCGCCGCAGTCCTAACGCTCGTCGAAGAAGGGGTTGACACGGCTGGCTAGCCTTCGCGCTGCTCAGGAGTGCGTGCCCCGCGAGTGTGATGTGGTCGAGATGATATCGCCTCCGACACCGGCGGCCTTCCCCTTGAGGACGTTCTTCCCACAGGAGGCCTCTGTCTTCCTCAATCTGCACGCGCAAGCTGTTTCGGTCCAGGACATCCGCTCTCTTGTTCCGCTGCTCCTCGATGCCAACTTTACCTTCTACGCTCGAAGGAAGGAGTATTTCCTCGACGTCCTCGGCAAGTACTCGCTATCACGGCAGGTCCTCTCCGACGTCGTCGTGCCTGCTTCCCCTTCTTGGGAACGAATTAACTGCATGGTCCGCACCTGGCTGCTCGGTGCCATCTCCGATGACCTCGCCGACACCGTCTCCAAGCATGGCGCCTCCGCCCTTGTGATCAGGCTCGGTATTGAGTCACAGTTCCTTGGGAACCACACAACGCATGTGCTCCACGCCGACCAAGAGTTTCACACCTTCTCCTAAGGTGACCTGTCCGTTGTCAACTACTGTCGCCGCTTCAAGCGCATGGTGGAGGATCTCCGAGATCTTGGCCAGCCAGTGTTGAAAGGAACTAGGACGTCAACTAGAGGGGGGGGAGGGGGTTGAATAGTTGAGACTGAAAACTTTTTACTCAAAACGTGAGTTAATCAGAAAAATACGGAGACTCCAAACAAATCTTCGGAGACTCCAAACAAGTTTGGAGGTTCCAAAGATTTCTTCGGAGACTCCGAAGAAATTGTTGTACTGAATGTTTCTGAATCAAACCTTAACCAACAACAGATCTGTTAATTACCACGCTTTCTTAGGGTGAATACAACACTGATCTTAAGTTACTTGCAGTGGAATCCTTCACACGAAGTAGATTGGGACCAAACCCTAGAATGTAACTGAAGAACCACAAGTAGCACAAGAACAAATACCAAATACAAGAGAGACACAGGAATTTGTTTACCGAAGTTCAGTCCCACACGAGGAACGTACGTCTCCGTTGAGAAGCCCACAAAGGGCGGGGTTATCCACCAAACCACTTTCCTCTTCTCCACCAACTGAAGTGTCGATAGAAAAACTTACTAGATTTGCAGGGGTAAAACAAACTTCCCAAGGCAACCACAATGGCATGGTTGCTCTTGAGCGACGTCTAGCCATCTAGAAGCTTTGCAACTCCAAGAGCAACAAACGCTTGAATCACCGGTTTGACGATGAACAAGGTGTTCAATGGATGGGGAATCACTTCACAAGCACTATTTCTTAACCTAGGCTCAAACCTTAATCGAATCCCTCACCAAATTCACTTGGAAGCAAGTNCAGTTTACCTCCGTTTACCGTTTAGCAGCCGTTTAATCGGCCGTTTAGGCCGTTTAGGCGAACACCGNCAGAGAGGTAAAAGGTGGGGGCTTGGGGGTATAAATACCCCTTCACTCGAAACTAGCCGTTAGACTTGTCAAAGTCTGGAGGTTCCGCAAAAATGTCTGGAGTTTTCGAACATTCTATAGTACCACAGTTCTTCAGACACCAATCTTCGGAGACTCCGAACAAATGTTTGGAAACTCCAAACTTTTTGAGGTTGTACTCTCAAAAAAGTATCCCTTGTCAAGATGTCTCTTATAGTTATGTTGTTCGTTTTTAAGCACATTGCATCACCAAACTAGTTTTTCCGCAACCCTCTTAGTACGGATTTTTCTAGACTCAACTTCAAAATAATAAAGAATTAATCTTCAAGAAAACTCCGTCTATCCTTTTCATTTCCTTTTTGTGTACAACATTTCTACACATGTTCAGTTGTGATTCTCGTGTCATCTGTATACATATCTCAACACTTAAAAGGGTCATAAATGCACTTTCAATCTCCCCGTTTTTGGTGATTGATGACAACACACTCCAAATGATAAACAATAAACTTAAGAGAATTTCAGCAATTGAATTCCCCTTAATGTCTGCATTGATTTGAATTCTATAATTGACCATAACAATGTCATTGTGCACACATACAAGAGCAAGAGCTTACACTAATCATTCTAACATTAGAAAGTACTCATGGATGTATATCAAGTGCTCAAAGTAATGCGTACGACAGATATGCACTTCAGTCTAACCTGCTAAAAAGGTGCCCAGCAGAAATGTCCGAAGGTTCCGAACAAAAGTTCGGAGGTTTCGAACAAGTTCAGAGTTTCTGAAAAATTGTTTGAAGCTTCCAAACTTTCTACTGGCAGACTGAAAACAGCACATCAAACAAGTCATTTTTATCACAACTTACGACAGGTAAAAACCTAAGAAAACAGTAGCAGTTCATGATCACAACCAACTACACTCACACAAGTTTTCAAGCCCCATAGTTCTTACACATAAGCACTTAGGAATATTACAATACCAAATTCCAAATTCTCAAATCCATCAAGTTTAACATAAAAGATAGATATCACTCCCCCTTTGGCATCAAGTCACCAAAAGGGGAATGAAGGGCAGTAATAGCAGCTGCAGGGTCTACTCCTTGTCGTCGTCGGCTGCCTCCTCGCCAGCCTGCCCATGTGTGTGGGCTCGTGTCTGGCTTGTTAGCCTGCCGGCCCATGTTTGGTATTGTAGAGATATAGTAGGTTAGAGAGTCCTGAGGAGATCTTGATTGTGGGTTTCCTTTAGCCCCAGATCTCCTCCCCCTATATATAACCTTCATGTATCTGTCAATAATCAATCTATTGTTCCAAAGAGATGCAACTTTGGGGAAGCAGCCGGATGCCGATGCTAAAGCGATTTCAAGTCTTGCAAACTGTGTATTCCTTGAACCCGAGGAAATCTCTCCTCTTGTTACTTCTAAAGGGCGGATCCAAGGTTGGGCTTGGGTGGGTGGGTGGGTTGAGCTGGAGGGGATCCAGCCCAAATAACCTTGAATACACTATCTAATATCAGCACATTTTGAGCCTATACAAGCAGGCCACATCCCAGCACCTAACATGGCTGATCCTCTTGTCTCGCATATCGTTGCCGAAGGCGGTGATCGGCAACAATGGCAACGCTCTGCAGCAAGCCGGCAATTGCATAGGCATAGCTAGGTACCCAGTGCTGCTCGACATGGTGGCTTTATGCTTGAATCCAGATTTGGCTCTTTGGCTCCATTCCGGTTCCCAGGCCTGGTGCCGTTGCGTGTGGCGTGCCTGCGTATCTGCTGGCGGTGTCCTGCGTTCCATCAGTGATACCTAGGCATCCAGTCCTTGCCCAATTAGATCCAGGTGGAAGTCGCATGTCCTCCAAGTTCAATGTACGGTGCCTTAGTGCCTCGTTTTGCGTTCAGACTCGACAGCCTTCATATGGACTAATTGGAGTAGTACTGCAGTCTGCAGCCTGTAGACACTGAAAGCCAATAGAAAAAAAAAGGATTGATAATTAGCTGCAAACAAACCTTGATTTCTCGGTAAGTATGGCTCAATTGATTTTTTCTCAAATACGCAGGAGAGCTGCGTATCATTGTAATCAGCAGGGAAAAGATCCAATTACAAAACCAAACTCCCCACCTTGGATCAGAGTGGTCAGAAGGCAAAAAGAAAGCAAAAGGCACAACTGTTACATGAATAACTGAGGAAAGACCTGACCCAAAAAGCCTAGACCAAGACCAGAACCCTATAATCTTCCTAGTCCCAGGCCAGCGAGGCCCTTAGCACCTCCAACTAACCACAAATGAGATCTCTTTCCTGTGAGGACAAAGGAGAATGTTCAGCCTTTTTGTCTAAACAATCCATCCAGAATTCTCTTTTTCTCTTTTTTAAGAACACCGCTAGTGTGTGTGGCCCAACCCCGCAAATGTTGTCGAACTCTTCTGATTTTGTTTTGCCAGGTTTCTAGTGGCGTGGCTCCTGGACGAACACTCTCCCAAACTTCTTTAACCATATCATGAAAACCATCGCGAAGTAACAATCCCAATTCAAATTTGAATTGTCTTTAGTTAACATTCGAAGACGAGTCTCCAGTGTTTAGAAGTAATGGGGTATGATCCGAGATGTCCCGAGATGTCCCAAGATAGAGCGATTACATTTGTGAGTGGGAATTTATGTTCCTACTCAGTTGTCATCAGTACTCTATCTAGTTTCTCATAGGTTGGTGTCTGCAACGAGTTCGCCTATGTATATGTCTACCCGACAATTCTAGTTCCCTCAAATGAAGACCATCTATTATGGCATTAAAAAGAAAAGGCCAACTATGGTCATAATTATCATTATTTTTCTTCGATGGGCTCCTTAATAAATTAAAGTCGCCCCCAATTAATACCGGGAGTTGAGGACTACACATATGAACAAGTTCTGCCAAGAATTGTTGCTTAAACTCTTGTTGGGCCGGGCCATAAACTACTACTAAAGTCCATTTGAAGCTGTCAACTTTATTTCTCAAATGAAACTTGACATAATAGTCCCCTTCATCTATGGCCCCAATATCAAAAACCTCAAGGTCAATGCCAAGTAAGATGCCACCTCACATGCCTTTGGGCTCTTTAACATGCCATCGGAAATTCCTTCCACTACACAGATTCTTAAGGAAAGGCTCTGAAAAAATTTTCCTTCCTGTTTCAGATATGGCAATAAAGCTGAAATTGTGTTCCTTGGTTAAATCAGATATGAATCTATGTTTTTTTGGACTCTAAATCCGTCACTATTCCAAAAGATCCCTTTCATTTGGATACCTTGTTATTTATGATTTTTGGCCGTCTCTTCCTAATATCGGATACCGTTGCAGTAAGATCACACGGATCATTGCTAGAATCCATAACCTCATCCCTTATTTCACTACATAAGTGATTAACAATGAAAGTATCAACTTCTTCCTCCACTGCTATGTTTTTTGCCTCCCTCAATTTTATAATCAGTCAACCTAGTCTCATTTTGCCTTAATTCCTCAATATTTTTCAACTTAGAAATAGACTCATGGACGCTATCTAGATCTTTCCTAAGTTAATTCCTAAAGTATTAAAATTCAAATAAATACTTTCGGATCGAAATTGTAAAAAGGATGAGTTCACCTTTGGAGCGTTCAGCCGAGTCTTTACCAGCTTTTAACTTGACGGCCTGATTCTCGACACAATCATCACTCGTCATACACCTCTTGCTCCGGCGGAGGTCAGAATCACACGCTTCTGGAATTGCTGCCAGAGACTTAATATGCTGCTCGGAAGATTGAAACCCGGCCTGCTTTCCCTCATCAGCAATTCCCACATCCCCTGGTCTTTTCCCCAGTAGCACAGCAGAGTTGGGCCGGTCATGCCACCCCCACATCAGCACTCAAAGCGGGCATCAGGCTGGCTCATGCCCCTTTCCCCTTGCCGAGCACTGAGCAGCAAACTCTGCTTTTGTCGGGCGGGTAACAGCCTCTGCAGCCGCTATCTGAACTGTCGAATGGAGCACAGGCCCTACAGCCGATCCTGCTGCTGTCGGGTGGAGGGCAGCAGCTCCTGCAGCTTCGAGTGCTGATGCTGGGCAGTACCCAGCAACTGCCGGTGCCAGTGTGCCTGACAAAGAGGTTGCCGGATGCAACACAGTAACCGCAGCCAAGTTATCTAGACCCGGTCCATTGCCTGCCACCTCCGACTCAGGATGCATCTCCGGTTCTTGAACCTCTGCCTGTCAAGGAAACTCTCCCTGTTCTAATTCCTCCGTCTACACCAAAACTCGCTTTGTGGACGGCGCAGGGGCCGACGCTGAGCCTTTGTGTGCACTCTGAGGTGGTTCTTTGGCTGCATCATTTTTCTTATTGTTATCCTTGGCCGACGAATCTTTAGGTAGATCATCGCCCTCATGTTTCCCCTCCGAGTCATCAAAACCGAAGTCGAAATCCATGGGCTCAGGATTATTGACATCCACATTCTCCTCGACCCTGAATTGGAGTTCGTATATATACTCTCCAATCACCACATCAACAAACTGCAGAATAATATTTGGATCTAAGACCAGAACCTGGAGACGGCTTCTTCCATACTTCCTGGTGAACTTCATATCTGCAGCCTTTGAGACCCCTAACATAGAACAAATGGCCCAGATAATAGCAAATTCCCTCAGTTCATCAGGCAAACTAGAAAACTGTACCCATACCTTAGGTATTACATATTTTATCTCTTCACCCCCAGTACCTTGTTCCAACCTCAATAGTGATTCTGTGTGACTTTGTATGTAACACGACCCACTCCACCATGCGCTGTAATTCCTCCTTGGATGGGAACACTGTTCTGAAGGCATTAGAACCCATCTCTTCCACGTTCCATTTCCATGTACCAGGGACTAGCCTCTCTAGTTCAGCAATCACATTGGCTTTAGTGAGTACACCACCAGTAACTCTGTTAATAGCCGTCTTCGACTCCACCTTGCTCTTCAGACTATTAGGTGGATTAATGTAATAAAACCCCAGTCATTCGACCGCATAACCACAAACTTTAGCAAAAGGATCAGTTTTGTTCTTCTCAGGTTGCACAGAACGATAAATTGGGCATCGTTCCATAGCATGATCCTTGCAATCACAGATCTCACAATGAAACTCTTGCGTGCACGCCTCCATTTTATGCCCTTGGGTGAGACACCTATAGCAATACGGCGCTTTGCTGCCCTTACAGGCTCCCAACGCCGTTGATTCCGGTTTGTCCACTGATCTAGCCTTTAAACCCTTAGTGAGCACCACCTTGTTCTCAGGCATCCCGCCTTCATGGGCAGACTCCTGAGTGTTG
>JAZFNS010041384.1:31583-45551 GCA_037127165.1 Alloteropsis angusta | reverse complement strand
GTATACTCAATTAAATACTATCTTAGCTTCGCGATTACTAAGACATTTATCACAACAAGGAGCCCGCAAGTATATCAAGTAAAGCTTAAACTATATTAAATATTAACCCAGAAATACAAAGGAAATAACCGGTGTTACTCGAATCAGAGCCGCATCCGCCNGAGAAGAGGGGAGGAAGCCGACAACCCGGCTTCTCCCCGGCTCGCACCTCACCTCTCACCTATTTTCTACTAACTATGGAGAGAACTTTGCTTTGATCTTCACTTGGTGTTGCTTCCTCTTGGTGTCTACAATGAGAGGGTGTAAGCATCTATTTATAGTAAGAGAAATACCTTGAGGGAGAAGAGATGTTTCAAAGATGCTAAAGAATATTCTTCCTCGANNNNCATAATATTTGCACTTCTAGAGTTCAAAATTTGTCCCACAATAAGTGCACATGTACATATAAGACGAACTAACGTTGGTTGTCTTTTTGTATTTTCTCTTATTTCGAGGTGCAATCATTACACTNTTATAGGGGTATATATGTAATTTCACTATTACATTGTTTTCATCATTTGAAACCTAGAAGTGCAAATATTTTAGGACGGCGGGAGTATCTCTCTTCCACCTGTCCATGTAAACCGACCTGGGGAGTCGGTCGTGCGATGGAATCGTTGGCGGAGAAAAACGGCCCGTTCGGCTGGCTGTTTTCAGCTGCATGCTGATGGGCTTACCAGCCTAGCCGTTCGGCTGGTTCAAATCGCCAGCACCTTCCATTGAAAGAGGTGGTCAGCTGTAGCCAGCTAACAGTGCTGGGCTGGTCATGAGCAGCCGAAAACAGCCAGCCAGTGCAACAGAGGAACGGTCTCAAAGTCCGCGCGAAGGAAAGCCTCCCGCCGCCGCTTGTGCTTGTGCGGCAAAATTATGCCCGTCCGTGCTCTCCTCGATCCGCGTGACGACAGCGAAAACGGACGGTCCGCCCGGCAGTAACGATGGCAGCAATCGCGGCCGTCCATCGGTCCTCGGGTTCCGTCCGATTCTGTGCCTTGTTTCGTATTTGTGATGTATTTCCATTTTTTTGCCCACCGTATCGCCCCATTCTGTCCTTGGATTCCAGAGGAGCCCAGCTCATTACGTACCGAGCGGTACAGTAGACAGCGACATAAAGGTCCTCGGGCACGGGGTAAAGCTGCTGAAGGGGTCAGTACTTTTTGACTTTGTTGGCCGACATGTGACCTAGGGTTTCTTAATAGGCGGGAAATTTGCGTGTACTACGCGTACAGAACTGATACGGGGTACATGTGTAGAGGTTCCAATGGTACTATAGGTTCATGTTATGTTAGCAGCTTTGCTAATGTACCCGTTTATTTTTAATTTCTTGGCCACGTGCATTGCTCCAACACTTCATGCACTTACATTTTCTTCCTCCCAAGTTTACTTAATATTATGGGCATCTCGTTTCGGAAAACTGACGGAATTGACAATTACATTCTTTGTGTACAAGTTGTACATCTGCTACACGGACGAATCCTTCTGTCAGTCTTATCTCTTACCGTCCTACGCCTCAACAGGCTTCTCCACCGCACACCCACCCCACATTTTCGCATCCTTCTTCCTCGTTCCCAGTTTGCACCACCTCAGCCATGGCTCGCGATCGTGATGGAGTCTTCAAGCCTTCATTTTCCAATGCTGCTACACGGCCATCAGGACCTGCGTCCTCTGCTCCGGCTCGTACACGGGCTTCTTCGTCCAGCAGTGTGCATGAAGAATCCAGTGATGACGAGGATACATCATCTTCCAACGTTACCAACCGTTGTTCTCCCAAGGCTGTGCACATGATTATTTCGAAGTTCAGCGAGTACAAGAAGGAGCTGGTTCGAGAAACCGGATTTGGAGGTATTTTGGATTTGCCTTGCATTACAAATGTAAATCTGAAACTTTCTACTTGGTTGCTTTCCAAGCTTGATACAGAGCACAGTGCATTGGTTTTTTCCGACAAGTTGCAGTTGTATGTGCACGAAAAAGATGTTGGCATTGTTTTTGGTGTACCTTGTGGGGACCTTGATGTTCACAGCACTGAGATATCCACTGACCAGACCGAGAGGATTAGGATTACACTAGGTCTTAGTCCTAAAGAACACAAAACTTTCAAGGGTGTTCAGCATGTTTTAGAGAGACACATAGATGACAAATCCTCACAGCTAGATAATCACTCTTTCAAGATGGCATTTGTCATATTTGTAATGGGTAATCTACTTGCTCCTTGTGCAAAGCACGACACCGGGAATCTTGATTTCTGGGGTGCTTTGAAGACCCCTGAAATGCTAGACCGTTATAATTGGTGTCGATATGTTTATTATCATGTCCTCGAGTCAGCACAAAAGGCCAGAGATGAGGTTATTCGAACTGGCCGCGTCAAAGGACTTACTGGGTGCCACATGTTCCTCCAGGTTACTGACACTGCGTTCTATTTAGCATTGTTAATTTTTTTTACCATCGACCTATTTGCATATGTCTTATATTATGTGCTCCCTGTCATGCAAATCATTTTCCTTGATAATGTTGATCTCAGGCATTTTAACAAGAGGCATAATGTTCTCCCACGTATCAAGGCATTTGATAATGACTCCATCCGGAAGATGACAACAATGTGTGCATCTCGCGGTTACGTTGATTTTGCTTCATTTATTGGGGTCAGTTCTGTTCCACATGGTCTTGTTCACATTTTTCGTTCCCCGTTACATTCCAATTGCCTATATCTCTCATCTTGTATTCCAGCTGCGTTCTGCCTCTGATTCTGCGTACATGAGGCACACCTACCAGGGTGGATCAGTTCCCGTTACCAACAAGCTGTCCTTTCCTCCAGCTCCAATGTCCATTGATTTTGTTCCTCCTGACCAACTGCTGACACCTGAAAATTTCAATTTTGAGGGCCCTGCTGATTTTGGAAAGTACATAAGAGAAAAGTACCCTACTCTTGTAAGTAACAGTGCCCTCTTAACCACATCTCCTTTCAAACATTTCCTCCAAACCTAACAGTTCTTCTCGGCAGGACAAATCATATGCAGTAAACCATTTCCAGTACTACAATGCTCAGCTAATGAAGGAGGTCTCTCAATTCAGATCTGCGGTTTTGAAGCGAAATGCTCAGTTGTTTGACTGGTTTGTACAGCATGTCGGTGCTGCAAACATTCTTCAGATTCACCGCAAACCAACTCCACTTACGCCACATGTTACACGAACACAAGGTATAACATTTACCTGTATACCAATTTCCACTCAAGCAGCCAAGCATCTATTTACTTTGATAAATTACATAGTTGTTTGACACTAACTAAAATTTACTATCAGAGATACATATTTGACATGTTACATATCTTTAACCTTCTTATTATTATTTCAGGTTTTACAGTTACGCATACCAACACGGCAACTCATTTGAAGTCCATTAGAGCTACACATTTGTCAGGTACTCTATCTTCCACCTTACGTTCATATGGTATTTCCCAAAATTCTCCTTTCCTCGTTTTTGCGAACGCATCATGAATATGCAGGCACAGCTCCTTGCAAAAAAAATGTTACTTTCCAGGACGAGCAGCCATACGCAAAGAGGAAGCGTTTTCAAATTGGCAAGTGTTTTGTCTTCATTATCAAATTAATTCTTCCTTTCCAGTCCCATACAACCTAATTCACTTGACCTTATTATGTTTCACAGACCCCCCAACATTTGATCTTGGTATTGCTGACTCTCCTGATGTTTGCAAAGCCTCCAATCCTGAACATGCCGTTCAGCCAACCAAAACTCCAATTTCTATTGTTTCTTCCAAAACCTCCACGGTTACAGGTACCATAATTTTCATATTGTCGATACTATGGCACATCCTTTCATTTTTGTAATGCTTCATGCACTATCTGCCAGCGTGTCAACCTTCCACATCCAAGTCAATCCCTGCAACATCTGCAGCCACTCCTGAACTTACAAGTAATCAAGTCACTCCTGCCCTTATAATTAATCAACATCTGAAGCTGCACACTGATTCCTTTGTATATGTAATTTTTAAACACTTGTGTGTGCAGCTGAAGAGAAGAAACCTGATGAACCAGAACAACCACAACAGTCTTCATCTTGTGGCCATCTCTCTCCACTTTCCTATACTAGGCAACATGCGCACAACCTTGTTTATGAGCAGCTTGGTGTTCTTGATGATGTATGTAGTGGCAACAATTTAATTTACTATGGTCAGCCATATTCCGAGGCCTTCAAGGTATCCCCCGTACCATCTTCCCCAGTTCCACCCACTGCCTGGTCTGAAAATATCCGCCACCCCTTGCCCGACAACAAAATTGTAGAGATGCTTCGTTTGTGCATCCTTGGACAAGATACAAATGACGACACCAAGTAAGGAATCGATACTAATAATATCCTTGTCATCTCCCTTTATGGTCCCAAATTAATTTTATTCTATATGTTTCCAGTCCTTGGATTGTGCACCACTTCCCTAGGTATCTTGTCATCTACCCCCAAATGTTCAAGGATAATTACTTGGGGGAAGTGCCTACTCACTATGATCTTGTTGATGCTATAATCCGGCGTTTCAATCAACTTGACTCTGTTTGCCTGGAACTAACCAATGTACCACGTTGGCGCTTCCTCCTGGAGTCTGATTTTGCTGAAAGATTTATTGCTCATGTATATTTATCTTTTTCCACATTTCTATCAGTACATTGCAGCCTGATTATTTCTTTTCAATGTGTAAGATGCAAAGCATTGGTGGATTTCATCCTGAACTGACACAATCAGTTCTGGATCAATTTTTACATGTGGACCACTGCATTTTGCATTGCACTGTGGTAATTAATTTTGTCCTCCATCTTCTTCACAATTATTCTGCTTACTTCATAGTACAACCGGTAACAGTTTTCCTACACAGATTGGGTTCCCTGTCTTGGTTGATGGTATTTGGACAGCTTACATGGTTGATATGGAGACCAACAAGGTCTTTATTCTAGACCCCTGTAACTCACCCGAACGCTACAAACTTCACCAGACACTTTGTGATATCCTTGTGAACTCTCTTGCCCTTTGTATCAAAACATTCTTTCAACCTTGGGAGTTCAATCTACCATCTGAAGTGCAAATCATTTACCCTAACCTTCTTCCATACTCTGGGAATAGGTAAATTTTCTCCCTCATTACTTTCTGGTGTCCCATTCAAAAAATTCACCAATAATTCATCAGGTTCGATAGCGCCTTTGCGATGCTTGTGATGGTACGTCACTGGAACGGTGACAACCTTGACATTGAACTGTGTCAGGTATTTCTACAAGTTTGCCTAACATACAATTCGCCAGTCATACGTGTAAATTGTTTCTGATATATCTGCTGACCTGTTTCAGGATTTCATGTCCAAGGTGCGGAACTACCTACTATTCGAAGCACTTTGTTTACATGACAACGAAGCAGTGCTCCCAAGCATGATATCACGCATCATTTCCTGATGCGAATACTACATCGTGCCATGCTGCTCTTTTTGTTACTTCTTGTACCGTGCTATGTTCCAGGTCGTCCCCTGTTCAAGCTATGGACCCATGTAACCAAATGTACTTACTTATTTTGGTTACTTATTCTGGTTAATCCTGTTATCAATTTCGGGACTATGGACCCATGTAACCATATGTACTTACTTCTTTTGGTTACTTCTTTTGGTCACTCCTGTTAGTAATTTCGCTACTATGGACCCATGTATCCATATTTATGCACTAAGTCGTACATTTGTCTCCATCATTGCACTCAACCAGTTCTAATGCTAAAGGTGCAACAATGAATGCTTCAACCTGCCATGACCTTTACGGATGTTTTATTACAATCAAATGAATTTTCACAAAACTTTCTTACCATCACCTGTCCTTCCGTCTTTTTCGTCTACTAGCTCAAGTCCTGCACTCATCAAAACACTGAACATGACCTCCCAATACATTGTCCTATATAAATCCCGTATTTATTGCACAACTACCCCACTGGACGGCGCATTAAATAAGCAGTACAACTAGCCGTTCTTCACTTCACTATAAATACAACAAACCACCCCTGAAGGCCGGGTCACACTACATTGCCTTCACTACCTGCATACGACAAGGTAAAATTCCTCCCTGTATTTCCATTATGGAACAGATCGCCCGTGTTTTCATCTTCAATCTCTTCTGTATTGATTCATTTTCCAATCCCAATCCCCCTTTTCGTTTCAGCCATGGCCTGGTACGTTGTTTTCCGTGATCGCAACCCAGGGATTTACACTGACTGGCCCTCCTGTAGTGAACAAGTCACTGGTTACAAGGGGAGCTTATTCAAGAAGTACAACAACGAGCTAGAAGCTGTGCATGCCTTCAATTCCTTCTTTGGTATGGCTACCCATACCCATCAGGCACTCGAGCACAACACGTACGAGCCGGCTGTACTACCTGTACAACATGCTGTTCAAGCCCCGCCAGAACCTGTCCCTCAGGCCAACCCGGAACCATTCAAAGACTTCATGATAACTGCGTTCATTGTTGCTGCCATTGTCGTCTTTATCAAGCTGTTTTCCTGATTAATGGTTGTACCATCAGTCGCGTACAAGTCATCTTATGGTTTAGATGTCCGTTAGCTTTTATGTACCCTTCCTTCTTTCATGAACTGTTGTAGACTCATTTAAATTAATCTTAGCAGTGACAGAAAATGTAACGTTCCAGCCTAGTTTCAATTTCTGGCTAAACGCTTCTAAAGTTGCAAAGCTTGTACTTTCCGCAAACGTCGTTGCACATACCCTAACTCAAACGCGTCATTCATTCCATTCAAGTTGCATTAATAAGTGCTTCGCACATCAGCTAAACTGCCTGTGCGCATCAAACAACATAAACGTGCCAAAGTTTCACACAACATTAACAATCTTTCACACAAATCAGCCTTGTTCGCCAAAATGGAGACCCTACTGGTTTATCTTCCACAAACTACTCTTCCACTTCAATTTGCTCCAACACATCTTCTGGTATGTCTCCCATGTTCCACCTCATTGTAATCAGTTCATAAAGCATGCTCCTCCTGATCTTGTTTGCTACAACCTGCAACAAGTTAACACAGTTCTCAATATATTTAATTACTGCCGAATTTGTTATATTTTTTATCAGCCCCACCTCATCTATTGGCACTGTTACTATTTCTCCATCTAAAAAGCCGAGTCCGCACTGCACACAGATGAACAATTTAACTAGCACTTTCCCTTTTCCAAACAATGAACATTCAACGAAATCATGTAGTCAATAACTTACCCTGATGCTGCTGGGTGCTCTAGCTGCAGATATTGATCCTCGAATTCGTCGAAACACACTGTCCATCCTGTGAACAGATTGTCCCTGCAAACTTCAAGGCCATGCTGTATGAGCTCTATGAACCCCCCATGTAGTTTCCACAGATCGTCTGCATTGTACCCTGTATTCACAGGATCTAAGACATGTATTTTCTTCAGCACCATGTCCCATACATACAGACACCAATCACCTCTCCCCCTTGAAGGTATCATTACCTGGAGAAACAAAAGAACCTTCCATTAGCCTCAACCCACCCCAAAAACAAAAAAACTCTAGCAGATTACCCACCATCCTGCAATGCTCAACCATTCCTCCCAAATGGTGCCCCAGTACCATGTTCCTTACATCCTCCGTCACCTTGAAGCCATTTCTATTGTAGGCATTCTCCTGCATAAAAAACAACATTACCAAAGGTTTTGCACTCCAAAAAAACACAACATTCAGGATGCATGATCCTCACTTACACTAAATCCCGGGTTCATAAAGAACCTCCAATGTTTTTCTTTCTTATTACCGAGCATGTACATTGCAGTTTCTTCGCTTTGTAGCTTCCTAACCATTGCACAGAAAACTTCACTCCTTATTTCACCCCCCCTCTCTGAATTGATCTTGCAACATCTCACCCCTTATTTTGATTTCTGTTGGCGATTTGTGGATAATCCAGTATCTGCACCATAAATTGAATTTTAAATTTACTAACTGTATTTCAGCAACAACTAATCTTAAGGCAAGTTTTGTTTTGCCTTACCTCTGCAGCACTGCACCTGTCATCCCCATAATCTTCTTGTACTTGATGTAACTCTTTCTTTTCGAAACTTTCTTACTCGTGATGCCAAGCTCAAAAGGTGATGGTGGAATCTCCACTCTGTCAACATATCTGTTCTGCGGTGTTATCTTCTCCGCTCGCATCCCTTTCAACGGGTCCTCCACTACATTCTCATTCTGACCTTCCCTCGAATGCTTCCCCTCCTTCTTGCTCTTCCTTCCATTGTTCAACTTTTGCCTCTTGCATTTTTTTGTGGCCATCTGTTTGTACCTCCTTTGCTTCCCATGCTCTTTATGTCCAGCTACAAAAGAAAACAAACCAAAGATCTTTCGAAGTTCTCCAAAAAAAATAGGTTCCATATTCTCAAATGTATGAACTTCTACTAATTACCAACTATTGTTTCCTCTTCCAATGCATTCTTCCTTTCCACCCCACCAGTACCATCAACTACAATTGCCATATAACTTGTTCGTCATTTCTAAACATAACAAAGTTACTACAACTATTGATATTGCTTAACATCAGAAATCCTTTTTCTTACCATGATCACCAACGTGTTCTTCCCTTTCACTTTCCTTTCCTTCCCCTGAGTTCACAAAAACAGTTAGTCAATTCTGTTACTTAACGCAATAAACTTATTTAATTAACTGAAGTTGTAAATTCTAAACGTCCTCCATCTGATTTTACCTTCTTCAACCCCAATTCCCTCTACTGTTTTTTCCTCATCTTTTTTCGAACCTGAAACAAAACAAATCCACTTAACATCCATGCTATCTTTCCACGTATTTTGATTTCCGTTTTCACATACCTTCAGTGTTTTCTCCCGTCGCACCAGTACTACAAGTACCAAAACCACCGTCTGCATATGAATGAGAAAGCCCTGCAAACATCAATGGAACTTCCTCGCCCCGCCTGTAGAAGCTGAAACTCCTGTCCATATCATCGACGTTCCCAAACAACTCTGTATTTGCAAAATATGGCCACTTTATCTTTCGTTGTCTTCCACTAATAATCATGTTAATAATGTTGGCAATTAATTATATTGAATCAATTATTTCACCTTTAGGCCAATCATCCCGCCCCCCATCTTTCGATGTGATTGGTGTCATGTCAAAGACGGGCCTATCTTCATTTCCAGATGCTATTCAGAGCAAAGTGCAGTTATACCTAACAGTTACCGAAACTAATTTATCCATATATTCATACAAACATACATGCCGTCGCTGGTGTCCCTTCCCTTGAGTGGCCACTCTCATCTCCATCTATTGACAACACTTGGTTAATTAAAAACTATTTTCCTCAACCTGAATCATTTGAACGAAAACAAACAATTACCTTCATTCAACTCATTTGTACTAACACCCACATTCCCTTCCAATTCTTCTCCACCTGCACAAACATGTGTAATCATGCCCGCCAGCCATTATCAATCTACATGCATGCCAGTTTTACACTTCCTTCTTACCTTCATCAATGTCAACTGTTGCGCTTGGAACCTCGCCACACTCTTCATCCGCATTGTTGCAACCTACATGCTTCAAAATAAGAGACCCTGTTTAATAACATAATCTAAATATGACCTGTAACTTACCCTTCCCATGGTACATAGAATCTTCAGCAAACTCTTCTTCAGCTTCAGCCATACCATGGGCTCCATCTCCTATGGTACTTTCATTTCCATCGCGTGAACATTTCCCAACTGCACCTAAACCACCAATGAGTTGTAATTTCCCACTGCCAATATAATAATTTAAAGCCACACTTACCGTTGTCCACATCATATTCTTTGTTCAGTTCACTAATAACTGCATCAATGGTAGCATCAGCCTCTTCCACATCCACACTTTCATTACGTCGACATTCCTCTCTAATCCCACTTGTATGTACTCCCCCTTCAACAAAACATATGCAACCATGTTTCAAGATTCTGTAAACATATTCAGTGAAAACCAAAACTGATGAGTACATATATGCTTACTAACCAATATTTGCCTCTGTACCATCAGCACCAAAACAACCGCTCAATGCTGAAACCAGCCTATCCCTGAGTTTTTTATTGTTCTCACGCATCATGTCAAATGTTTGGGATACATTCCTACAATGCTCCTCATACATCATCTTCGCTCTTCCCACAGCTTCCTCTTCACACCTGCCTAATTCAGTACTCATCTTACTGAACTCGGCTGCTATAATCCCCTTCATCACCTGCCAGGTTTCAACAAAATTCATACCATAACCAATATCAGGAACAAAATATTTTAGCAACATAGGCAACAATCAGCTCCACCTTTATTTGTTCCTTGTCCATTGTGTTGAGGCTACAACCATGATCCACCTCTACACCTTCCTGCTTGTTCCCACTAAGCACATGCCTCCTCTGAAAAACACCAATAAAATAAGCAAACCAACAAAATCCGATACTTTGTACACATATCACCAAGCGCACCCAGAAAGGAACCAATAAAATAAGATAAGCAACCACCAAACAAAATTAATAAAATATTTGTGGTGTTCAATTGTTAGTTTAATTACCGGTCTGCTTCCAAATTTTATTCTGGTCACCTCATCCTTTGCAACAAGATCTGATAGCTTGTACCTCGAGTAAGCTGCCACCCTAGGGACTTTTTCCAACTCAACATCCAGATCCCCCAAATCAAGCATGTCCAAGTACAGTACCTGCAACCAAATAGTTCAACATACAGTTATGCTATGCAATGTCCCAGCAAATGGATGATCTTACATCGTAACTTTAATTTACACCAATCATAATTTACCAACAAATATAGTGCATATAGGTAATGCTACTTTACCTCAAGCAAAATCCAGCAACCACCAAGCCTTATAGAAAATGGTTCAACGATTATTTGCTCTTGTAATTCCTTTGCATTGAATCTGATGACCTTCAAAATGTATGTTGCCCAGTTGCAGCGACGCACGTTACCAGCATCTGCAATGAAATTCCATATCTGTTTTGGAACTACTGGACTTCTTTCTGCCGGACCTAACATATGCGCACAACAAAAAGCAGCCATTCCCACAATAAACTTGTTCTCCTCTTCTTCACTCATCTGCTCCCCATAATCTTTCACAAGAACACTCTTCACTTCGCTCAGACCAGGTAGTACCTTCGGGTTGCTTGTACCAAAGTAAGTATGCAGTCGCATCCTAACTTCCGTTCCTACTGGTCTTGAGTCCTCCACTATCTCTAAGCCACTGCTCCTAACTGCAAGCACGCGTTCAACAACTGCCTCGTTCAGTTCTATTTCTACACCATCCCCAATCCGCATTTTCATAGTTTCCGTATCTAACCTTTTGAGCAACCGGAAAACCAAATTCCTACTGTGATGCATGCCTTGTTTCAGATGAACTAACCCACCTAGACCAATTTCTTCCAACAATCTTCTCTTCGAAGCACCAAAGGTAGATATTACCTCCGCAACATGCTTTGAAGAAAAGCATCCATGAAATTTATCTGGGTAAAATTTCATGGGATCTCCTGTCCCGTATCCTCCAACCTCATCTGAGCGTGGCACTTCTTTCTTCCCAAATCTTGCAGATATGTTGCTCCCTCCGTCACCCTTCCCGGCCTTGCTTGCACCCTCTCCACGAACTGGGTTTCTTCGCAAGACATTGCAATCATGTGGACCTCGTTGCCGCCTTGAAGCACTCCTCGTTACCGCTCCACTTGGGGAAGATGCGCCCCTCACTTCCCCGGATCCGCTCATCACCCCTAAAAAACAAACCGAAACCCAACAGATCAGACACACGGTTCCCACACGGACTATATAAATATGCTCCGCTAGATAACAACCCTGATTAGGGACCACTTACCAAATTATTCCCCGCAGATCCAAATGGGAAGGCCGATTGGTTGTCGTCGTCTTCAAGAAAGCGCCAGCAACTAGCGGCCTGTCCCCACTTCTACTGTCCCCATCCGGCCTCCATTGTCTCCTCTCTTCAGCGCTCTAGTTTCGGCTTCCGTTTCGGATAAGCTTCCTGCTCGGTTCGTGCTCCTGTACGGTGCCCCTGGTTGCCTTGTAAAAAATGGTAGCTGAAGGGCCCGTACAGTGATTATGTTAGTGCTCCTATTTAATTATGGTAACGCTGATAGCCAGATAACGGTCTTTTTTTTTCTATTATCACCAGGAATGGCGACCTCTGTTTTCAACTAGCCTCACTTCCCAAAAATTTATATAATGATACGTACCATACACAACCTCGAGTAATATTCAATGTGTATCATACGACACGGCTATGTACACTGACACTTTGTAAAAGCAGTGTCCGTATAGCCAACATGGAATGGCGTTTAAGTCATAACAAATAATTGTTACGCTTTGGAACTATTCCAAACTAAAAAAACCATAGTTGTTTAACAATTACTTCCAAAAACCAACCCTTATCTTCTTTGCTTCTCTGTTCTTTTCTTTTTGGGAATTACAACTGCATAACTCAACCTACTGAGTTATCAACAGTAAAACAACAAAAGCCACCACAAACCAAGGAATCTTTTCCTCCGATCCAAAAGATCCTAACCTACAGCTTAATTCCCAGAAAGAACAATAGCAAAGATTTCTCGAGCTGGGTCCAACCCTATAGAACTGATATCCTACTGCCCCTGTGGTCCACTGTCAGCATCATCCTCCTCCTCGTCCTCTTCAAAAGGTGCGAAATGACCATTGCATGAATTCTTGTCCCCCTCTTCCAAATCTTGATTCCCCACTGACACAACTGGTCCATCAAGGGAATTACCTAAAGCTTCCTCACTATCAGCAGAACCTTCCAAAAGCAAGTTTTCCTGCATTACTACTCATCCTTTCTGGGACCAAAACACATAGAACATTAATCAGAAAAAAGTTGAACATACATATGTACCACATGTACCATGCTAAACCTAACAGCAATTTCACACACCTGCGCCTCAGATACAGTTTTGCCAACATGTCCGAAGTCCTTGTGCTTGATCTGCCCTTCAACGGATGCCTACACCAACACACAAACCGTTAGGAATCTACTTCTTCCTACCTAAACAGTTGATCATGAAACTGTTTCATTCCTTTATTACCGAGTCATCAGACTCCAAAACATCAGAAACGCTCTCCGATCTCTTCCTTTTTCCTGCAACCTGCACTGCTCCATTAATGCTCTGCTCTGCACCAACCTCCCACACCAAAGCAACATCCGGACCCTTGCACACAAAGCAATCACATTTATCACACCAAACCAAACTGCATTGCATCTCAGATTATAACACGCAAGAGGAATGACACCGCCAAACTTTTTTCTTACCAATGAACTGATGCTGCCAGCAGACAAGTTGCTACCTGATTCCATCTCCTCCAAAGCTTGAATTGGCTCAGTGAACGATTGAGGGTATAAGTTGTATTCCTCCTCACCGGCCGAATTTGAAATGCAGACGGGTGTATTGTGCCCCTCCTCCTGTTTGCTACCACTAGCCTTTTTTAATTGGACCGCGCTCACCTCCCAATGCCCGCACACCCTGTTTTTGACAAAAAAAAAACTTTCCTCCTCCCTTG
Organism: Alloteropsis angusta; assembly: GCA_037127165.1. NCBI lineage: Eukaryota > Viridiplantae > Streptophyta > Magnoliopsida > Poales > Poaceae > Alloteropsis > Alloteropsis angusta. Next base: position 31,922 of record JAZFNS010041384.1, on the reverse strand, counting down.
GGCCCAACAATCTCGTGCACCCCACTAACGTGTTGTACCACCATGTTCAACTCCCTGGCAACCTAATACGGGCGCATCTTGTACGCCATGTACTCGACCTCCCACTGTCTTTTAGATTCATTTAACGACAGTACGAACAGCTCATCGAGTTAGTTTTCCGGAAATACCATAAACTCCTTTTCCAAACGTGATTGATATTTCGCAAATTGTTCATAAAAATAATTTGTGTCCATTTCTATTCTCACCTTCATATTACTTTTTTTCCTTACACGCTATATTAGAGCTGTTCAATACCTTCTATGCATCCTTACTCTCCCTCTAGTTATATTTATAGAATTT
>JAZFNS010079324.1:8976-19080 GCA_037127165.1 Alloteropsis angusta | reverse complement strand
CTGTCACAGATTTCACAGTAAAACACCTCTTTGCAAACCTCCATCTTGTGTCCTTTGGTTAAGCAACGAGAGCAGTACGGAACCTTGCCACTGCCCTTGAAAGCTCCTTGCATTGAACTTTCTGGTTTTTCTTCACCCAATTTGATCACTGGTTCGAGCTTCTTATTGATTTCAGGGATCTTCGCCTTTCCTGTTTCCATCACCGGAACTGCACCTGCCATCGCCGCTAGCGCCTGTTGTATCAAGGCCGTCGCCTGCGCTGTCTGACTACAGCACGGAGTCACAAAACCCGATGTTGTGGATCATCGGCTCAGCCGCCGTCGTCGGCGTCTGGTAGGATCCGGAGTGACGATCGGCCTGGCCGATCCGGAATTCACGAGTCAGGTATGAAATTCAAAAGTGCCTTGCATGCGGGCCCGAGTCCAATCAAAGGTTTACAACACATTTGGCCCAGCCCGGCAGTGCCGTATCGGCCTACTGCCGGGCTCGTAGGCCTCTTTGCACGCATCGGGAGAAGAAGGCACAACCCTAGAGCACCGGTTTTGCGATCCCCAGAAGCTTGCGCTCGTGACTCGTACGCCGCCGCGGCTGCAGCGACTAAATCTGCGAGTGCACCACAGCAAGGCGACCGCCGTGCCGCGGGACGTTCGTCGGGGATGGACAACAACCAGGGCAATCCAAGATGTGGGGCTCCGAACAGGGGGCTTGGAAGGGCGCCAGGCCAACATAATGCCTTCGGCCGTGGTGCCTTCCAACCTCCGGTGTTTCACCCTGGGTATGGAGGAGATTACTCCGGAAGAGGAAGAGGAAGGTACAACAGTGGGCCTAGGAACCATGGTGGAAGGGCTACTGGAAGGGGTCATAACAATGGTCGCACAAGAGGCGGATTGGTGGCACCAAGCAGACCATCTTCCCTGGTTCCTGCTGGTTCCACTGCGACCGGCCCAGCAATGGCTCAGGCGGCACAGGCTGCGGCACTCTTGCAGCAGGCAATTGCGGCCATGTCTGGTACTGCTGACTTGCCTGTGGCACAGGAAGACATTGTGCAAGGAAACAATGATGACCACCCTGAAGTGAATACCACCAAAGCTGGTGCGGGGAAGGATCAGGCCGAATCCTCAGCGCAAGGAGCAGCTAAGGGAGGAAAGGCACCTTACCGCTATAGGTGTCTTACAAAGGGACATAAAATGGAAGTATGTACACAAGAGTTTTATTGCGAAATATGTGATTGCAAGGAACACTCTCTAGAGCGGTGCCCAATTTACCGGTCAGTACAACCAGAGAAAAACAAGACGGCACCTTTTGCGAAGGTATGTGGGTATGCGGTGGAAGGGCTCGGATTTTATTATATTAATCCGCCTGAGAATTTGAAGAAAAAAGTGGAGTCCAGAACCGCCATTATAAGGGTTGCAGGAGGTATTCTGACTAAGGAAAATGTCATAGCTGAATTAGAAAGATTGGTGCTAGGAGAATGGACATGGAAGGTAGAGGAGATGGGGGCTAATACATTCAGGACAATGTTTCCTTCAGTGCAAGAATTGAAGCGTATGGTCGAGTGGGGTTTGCTTCATACTAAATCCCGCGGCATCACTATGCGACTAGAAGAAGGAGCAGGGGGAGATGCAGTTAAGTATGTAATGCCGAAAGTCTGGGTTCAGTTCTCTGGTCTGCCGGACAAACTCAGAGAGTTTCCCATTATCTGGGCTGTTGGTTCTATGCTTGGTGTTTCAAGGGCAGTGGACATGAAGTTCACTAGGAAATTTGGTAGAAGTCGTCTGCAGGTCCAGGTAATGGATCCTACTATTATCCCACAGATCATTGATGTGGTTATTGGGGACTATCTCTACGAACTTCAGTTTCGGGTGGAGGAGAACATGGATGCCAATAACCCAGAACCGATGGAATTGAATTTTGACTATGAGGATAATGGTGGTCAACACGATCAGGAAGATCAGTCCAAGGGTGCTGGTGATAAGAGCACTGGGAATACTAATGAGTCAAAAAGGGAGGAATCCAAGAAGGCTTACAAAGATTCTAAGTCTGCTCTTGCTAATTCAGCAAAAAAGCAGCAGGCTTGGAGCTGTCTACCGGCGTACAAACTCAAGTGTATGCTCCTGTACACTGTCCGGCACTTCTGCATGCTACTGTGCAGAACCTGGCACAGGCCACGCTGGCTCGTATGGGGCAGCAGCAGAGCGGGCCGGAGCAAATGCAGAAGGATTTAGAGCCCGTGCCGCACAGTGGGCTTCACGAGCTGAACGGGCCGGTGTTGCAGGCTGCTGATGGGCTCGGGGAAAATCAGATACTGAGTCCCGGCCCAGATGAGGTGCAGCTGACCGGGAAGGGATCAGGTGATGGGCCAGAAGTCAAGGCCACGGCCGGTGATGACCTGATGGATGAACAGGAAAAGGTGGGAGTGGATGCTGTGGAGTTTGCTGGTGATCACTCAGCGATTGGTACACGGCAAGTGATGGCTTTGGCGGCGATTCCGGAAGCAGTGGATGCTAATCTTCGCCGCAGCAAGAGGAGATCCGGATCAAGTGATGACTGCATCGACCAGCAGGCGTCCGCGCTTAAAGCCCTAAAGAATTCGACTGGGAATCACAAAGGTGAACACTGCAATTCATTTCTGCATTTTTCATGTGAAAGTATTCATTCGAATTTTAATACGATCAGAATCAGACTAGGGAGTTATAATATTAGTGTTGATGAGTCAATTACTAGGATCAAACAATTAGAGGAATTAAGACAAAAAGAGTCTGTTAATATTGATCATAAAATAGAGGCCCTTGATTCGGAGGAAAAAGACTAGCCATGGAGGAAGAATTGGACACTTTTATTCTTAATCACTTATGTAATGAACTAACAGATGAAGTTATGGATTCCAACAGTGATCCTTCTGGTCCTACTGTTCAGTTATCCAAAACAGTGAAGAATAAAAGGCCAAGTAAAAATAAAAATAAAATAGTATCCAAATGAAAGGAATTTTTTGGAATTGTGATGGGTTCAGGGACCCAAAGAAACATAGGTTTATATCTGACTTAACTAAGGAACACAATTTAAACTTTATTGCTCTGTCTGAGACGGGAAGGAAGAATTTTACTGATCCTTTTCTTAAAAATCTTTGTGCCGGGAAAAATTTCATATGGCACGCTAAAGAACCTAAAGGCAGGTCAGGTGGCATTTTACTTGGCATTGACCTAGAGGTGTTTGATATAGGAGCAATAGATGAAGGAGATTACTACGTGAAATTCCATTTGTGTAATAAAAATGACAGCTTCAAATGGGCTTTAGTAGTAGTATATGGGCCAGCCCAGCAAGAGTTTAAACAACAATTCTTAGTAGAACTGGTTCACATGAGCAGCCACACGCAATACCCAATTCTCATAGGGGGGGAGACTTTAATTTATTAAGAAGCCCATCTGAGAAAAATAACGGAAATTATGATAACCGTTGGCCTTTTCTTTTTAATGCTATAATTGATGGTCTTGATCCGAGGGAATTGGAGCTAACGGGTAGACAATTCACATGGGCGAACTCATTGTCAACTCCGACTTATGAGAAATTGGATAGAGTGTTGATGTCAACAGAATGGGAACAAAAGTATCCTCTCTCCTGTGTTACCACTTTAACCAGGGAGATATCGGACCACACTCCCCTACTTTTAAACACCAGTGAATCATCTTCGCATGTTAACCAACGACAATTTAAGTTTGAGCTGGGATGGCTATTGCGTGATGGCTTTCATGAAATGGTCAAAGTTTGGGAAAGTGTAAGTCCTGGTGAAACACCCCCACAAACGTGGCAGAACAAAATTAGAAGATTGCGTCAACATCTAAGGGGATGGGCAGCCCATACTAGTGGGACACTTAGAAAAGAAAAAAAGAGAATCTTGGATAAATTGGATAGTCTAGACGAAAAAGGTGAAACTTCTATCCTGTCACAACAGGAATTAGATTTAAAACAATGCTTGAAAATAAGGATAGCCGAAATGCTAAGAGAGGAGGAAATTAAGTGGTACCAGAGAGCAAAGGTNAAAAGAGTTGTTAGAAGGAGATTCTAATACTAAATACTTTCACCTNNNCGTTGCGAATGGTAAGCATAGAAAGACTCGTATTTACCAGCTTCAAGATGGGGATAGAGTCATAAGAGGGGATAATGAGTTAAAAAAATACATTACAACATATTATAAAGGTTTATTTGGCCCACCAGAAAGTGAGAGGTTCACTCTAGATGAGGATCTAGTGCAAGATATACCTAAGGTAGACAGTGTGGAGAATGAAATTCTTACATCTTCATTTACTGAAACTGAGATTAGGGATGCAGTCTTTCAGATGGAACATAATAAAGCCCCGGGCCCTGATGGTTTCCCTGTGGAATTCTATCAAGTGTTCTGGGATGTTATCAAGTGCGACCTCATGCCTTTATTCACCGAGTTTCATAAGGGAGAGCTACCTCTTTATAGTCTTAATTTTGGTACAATTATATTGTTACCAAAATGTAGAGAAGCAGTGAAGATCCAACAATACAGACCTATCTGTTTATTAAATGTTAGTTTCAAGATCTTCACAAAAGTTGCAACTAATAGAATTTTATTAGTCGCACAAAAGGTAGTAAGCCCAACACAGACTGCTTTTCTTCCTGGAAAGAATATCATGGAGGGAGTAGTAGTGCTGCATGAAACTATACATGAACTACACAGGAAGAAAAAGAGTGGGATTATTTTCAAGATTGATTTTGAAAAAGCTTACGACAAAATAAAATGTAGTTTTGTACAACAAACACTCAGGATAAAATGTTTTTTACAGCAGTGGTGCAAGTGGATTGATGCCTTTACCCAAAAAGGTCATGTTGGTCTTAAAATAAATGATCAGATAGGAGATAATTTTCAAACCTTTAAAGGTTTGAGACAGGGGATCCATTGTCCCCAATCTTGTTCAATATAGTGGTCGACATGTTGGCTATCCTGATAAATAGGGCAAAGGACGACAACCAAATTAAGGGTCTTGTCCCGCATCTTGTGGATGGTGGTTTGTCCATTCTACAATATGTTGAGGACACAATCCTTTTTATGGATTATGACATAGCAAAAGCTACTAATATGAAGTTATTATTATGTGCGTTTGAGCAACTATCTGGCCTCAAAATTAATTTTCACAAGAGCGAGATTTTTTGTTTTGGTCAAGCTAAGGAAATGGAAAACATGTACTCAGATTTATTTGGATGCCAGTCTGTTAAATATCCATTTAGATATTTGGGAATTCCTATGCATTTTCGACGCCTTAATAAATCTAATTGGCGAGCAATTGAGGAAAAATTTGAGAAAAAGTTAAGTAGCTAGAAAGGGAAACATATGTCAGTAGGAGGACGGTTGGTACTCATTATTTCAGTCCTTNATCTTTCTTCGAGGTGCCAAAAGGTGTGTTAGAACGATTAGATTATTACCGCTCTAGATTTTTTTGGCAGTCTGATGAACATAAAAAGAAATATAGACTGGCCAAATGGAGCGTAATTTGTCAATCAAAAGACAGGGGGGGTTTAGGGATTAAGAACCTGGAAATTCAGAACAATTGCTTATTGAGTAAATGGCTGTTTAAACTGATTAACGAGGATGGTATATGGAAACAGTTACTAAGAAATAAATATATTAAAAATCAAACTATTGCTCAGGTAGAAAAGAAACCAGGAGACTCTCATTTTTGGGCTGGTCTCATGAAAGTTAAAAGGGATTTCCTTAATTTTGGATCTTTCCAACTTAATGATGGTCACCAGATCAGATTCTGGGATGACAAATGGTTGGGGAATTTCGCCTTGAAAGAGCAATACCCTAGTTTATATAATATTGTGCGTAAGAAACATATGACTATTGCCTCAGTGTTTGATAGAATTCCTCTTAACATATCGTTTAGGAGGGCATTAACAGGACAAAATTTGGCCTTATGGTATAATTTAGTCTCTAGAATTAGCCACATAACTCTTAATTCTAGCTCTGACACTTTTCGATGGAACCTGACTCAATCAGGTCGGTTCTCGGTAAATTCTATGTATAATGCAGTTATGGATAATGGCCAAGGACAACACATTCCTTATTTATGGAAACTGAGGCTGCCGCTTAAGATAAAAATTTTCATGTGGTACCTTAAAAAAGGTGTTATTCTAACAAAGGATAATCTCATACGTAGGAATTGGAATGGGAGCAAGCTTTGCAGTTTTTGCTTTCGTTATGAAAAATATACAACACCTGTTCTTTGGTTGTCATATTGCCAAGTTTCTTTGGAGAGCTGCACGAATTACTTTTAATTTAGACCCACCACGTAGTGTGAACCACATGTTTGGTAACTGGCTTATGGGGGTGGATGTTAAACTTAAAAGACAATTGCTTGTCGGGGCAGCTGCATTGTGCTGGGCTTTATGGCTTAGTAGGAATGAGNTGACAAATCTCCAATTCCAACTTACTTACAGGTACTGTTCAGGTGCACTCACTGGCTCAGATCCTAGGCATGCCTGCAGCGGCATGAGGAGGACAGGCAGCGTGTGAAGGCCGCAGCAAGATCGTTAGAGGTGCTGGTGATGCGGATTTTGGCGACCATGGATGGAGATTTAGTAATAGGATTTGTCAATGAATATCTATCTGTGGACTGCTTTTCGCTTTACTTTCTTTCGATTTGTTATCAGACAATTAGTGGAACCGGACTGTAATAATTGGCCGTAGCCTCTTCTAAGGTCAAGGCTGGGTTTTCCCATTATCTAAAAAAAAGCTGAATAAAAGGAACAACTCTCAAAGCTCGAAAATGTCACTCAGCTCACTCCTTTGAGGTTTGAAGTTCTTAAGCCTGTCCAGCGATCTCTTCACTGCTCCTTCCACGCGATCCTGTTGCTTCTTCTTGAGTAACGGACTCCACTTCTGCAGGAAAGACACGCCATTGAACATGATGTCAGCCGGATTGATCGGGAATTTTTTCTCTTTCGCCATTTTGTTGCGGACCTTCCAAAGAGTCCACATGACCCCTGCAAATAAGAACATGACAACACTTTGTGAACCTCCCAGCTTATAAGGCAGCCAACTCACATAGAAGTCAGCTCGAGATGTGGGGAATCATTCCATTGAAAAATATCTCGTAAACAGCTCCAGATAAATTTGGCCAAAACGCACTGAAAGAAGATATGATCGACTGGCTCTTTTTCCCCGCAAACACAGCAGCGATCACTGCCCTTCCACCCTTTTCTCTTAAGAACCACCGCAGCCTGTAGCTTCTCATGATACAGCTGCCAATGGAAAACTCTTACTTTTAACGGGACACGACAGCCCCAAATACACTCAGCTGCCCTGCTTAGAACTCCTCTATTTGTAATAAATCGGTATAGCGATTTAGGCCCTGTTTGTTTGCAAGCAAGATTATATAATCTAGATTATATGAGATGGATTATATAATCTGAAATAAGCATATTTTCAGCAGATTATAGATTATAATAATCTAATGGATGTAAATTATATAATCTGATGAATAACTTTGTTTCCTTGAGAGATTTTTTTCCAGGTTTTAAGCTGGATTATATAATCATGAGTTGAAACAAACACGCCCTTAGTAGTGAAAGATTTGGACTTGTCCAAAGCCCTGCTGATGCCATCTGATGCCTCCACCACAGGCAAGTGCATCTGGAGAATAGAAAACAACTCCCTCAGTTGTTTCCCTTCATCCTGGTTCAAACTTCTCTTAAAATTTAAATCCCAACTACCCCGATTCCAGCTATCCTCCACCATCACAGCTTGATCATAGCAGAGTCTGTAAAGCTGGGGAAACTAAATTTTAAGTGGGACATCCCCAATCCACACATCTTCCCAAAAGAAGGTTTTACTCCCATTGCCTATTTTATGAATTGCACCCCATTTAAAAAGATGCTTGACTTTATGTAAGCCCTGCCAAAATTGTGAAGTGCCTTTAACTGCAGATTTGAAAAAAATTCTATCAGGCATATATTTGGCTTTGATGAGCTTATACCATGTCTCATCAGGTTCCTGGAAAATTCTCGAGATCCATTTGACCAACAAACAGTCATTCATAATTCCAGTGTTAACAATGCCTAGACCACCTTGGTCCTTGTGTAAACACATAGCTTCCCATCTAGCCATGTAGTACTTAGATTCATTGTTTGCCCCTTTCCAAAAGAAACCAGCCCTAATAGAATCCATCTCCTTATGAGTTCCTTTTGGAAGGAGATAGAAACCCATAGTGTAGAGAGGAAGGCTACTCAAACAGGAATTAGTCAACATTAGTTTCCCCCATGGGACATATGTTTCCCTTTCCAAGGATCCAACCTCTTACGCATTTTGTCCACAATGCTTTTGAAAGCCGGGATTCCTAGATTACTAGCAGAAACTGGAATACCCAAATACTTTAGGGGTAGGCTACCCAGCTTACAGTTTATCATATTTGCTATCCTTTCCTTTGAGCCTTGGTCCATACCAAAGACAAAGACATCACTCTTGTGATAGTTAATCTTCAATCCTGACAGCCATTCGAAGCAATAAAGAATAAGTTTTAGGTTAGTAATGGACTTGTATGACCCATCAATCTTGATAACCGTATCATCTGCATACTGAATATACGTAATCCACCCTGGCACATATTCTTCCGCCACTCCCTTAATATACCCTTTCCTTGCAGTTTTCTCCAAGAGCACACTCAAGGCATCTGCCACCAGGTTGAACAGTAAAGCAGAAAAAGGATCTCCCTGTCTTAGGCCATGATAAGTGTTAAAGTATTCACTCCTTTGACATTTCACATTAACACATGCTTTGTCCCCACTGACAATTCTCATAACCCATCTGATCCAAAGCTCAGGAAACCCTTTTCCTCTCAAAACTTCCTCTATAAAGTCCCACCTCACCTTGTCGTACGCTTTCTCAAAGTCAATTTTCAGAATAACCCCCTGTTTGTTATTCTTCTAAATCATGCACAATTTCATGGAGGATCACCACACCTTCCAATATATTTCTCCCTTTCACAAATCCTGTCTGGTTGCCTCCAATTACCTCTTTAGCAATGGGGCTTAACCTGTTATTCAGAACCTTAGTAATGCCTTTGTAATCCACATTCACATTCAAGATATATGCCATTCAAGAGACCACCTCTCTTACCTACACCATACTTGCGTTGGTTCTTGATAAAAGGAATCGGTTCTATTTTCCTTGCTCATTCATTCCAATANACAAAACCAAACTTTTCCAAGTAATGTGACCCAAAGCCCTTGGTGTGCTTCTCAAAACTGCCTATGTTGTCACTTCTAGTTTTTTCATCTTGTTGGACAAAAGAAGTGAGCCTTGCAATTTCTTTCTTCATAGCATTCATTTTGGCAAGGTTAGTAGCATAAGCATTCACATCAGTATTAAAGTATTTATCACACCAATTTCTAGTGGAGGGAATAGATGATCGGTTTGCATCCTTAGAGCTAGAGGAGGTACTTTCCCAAAGAGTGTTGAATTGAACTTCAAGAGCCATGTGTTTGGCATTTAGACATGATAAGTTTTCTTGAAGTTTATCATTCACACTTTTGAGGTTAATTGATTCATCATTGGCAAAAGCTAGCTTCTTCCACAATTCATCAACCTTTTCTTTCTCTTTAGCATAAGATTTCTCAAGAGCAAGAAAGTTATCAAATTTGACTTTGAGCAAGTCCTCTTGCCTCTTGAAACTCTTCCTTTGTTCGGCAAGAGAATCCTCAAGAGCTGCGGTTTTCTCTCGCTCAAGTCTAATCAATTCTTCTTGCTCCTCAAGAGCATCATCCCTACTCTCTATTTCCTCCATAAGCTTAATTATTTTAGTTGTAGCCTTTTTATCAAATNATCATCATCATCATCATCATCATCATCATCATCATCATCATCATCTTCAAGATCACTATCTAAAGATGGAGAGTTTGATTTCACCTTGGGTCTTTTTGCCATGAGGCAAGTCGGTGTAGCAACATCATCATCGTCGGTGATGTACCCAAAGAGAGTGGATGAAGTAGACGATGTGTGAACAGCAAGAGTGGCCATCTTTTCCTCATTGGAATCGGAGCTTTCTTCATTAGAATCCCACTCCAGACCAACACTAATAAGAT
>JAZFNS010047125.1:14898-24901 GCA_037127165.1 Alloteropsis angusta | reverse complement strand
AACTCACTTNCGAGTAATAGGACCAGTAGGAACCGATGGCGTAGATGTATCGTCGGCGGGGATGTCCTCATCAGGCCTCCTCGCCGGCGCGCGCGCTCTCTGACTGAGCGCGCCGCTGTCGAGCGGCCCCGCGGTGGTGACCATGCGCGCACGGGTTTCTGGTCGTGGCCACGGCGTCCCGGTGGCGGATCTGCTCCGGCGAGGTAAGTGCCGATCCCCTTTTCTGAGTTCGTGGGGTTTAGGTGAGGGTTAGGGTTAGGATTAGGGGTAGGGTTAGGGTTCGATGTTTGGGAAAAAAATGATCCGATCTGAGTTTCTGGTTTGGGGTTTTGGGATTTGGCTTTCTGATTGGATTCAAATCCACTTTCTTCTATCGATTTTCTCTGCTTTTCTCGATCTAAACCCGAGCACGAACACTTATACCATTGTTAGGTTTAGATGTTCATCAGTAGGGGTTCTAGAGCCACACACTAGTGTTCTAGGGTTCTAGAGTATAAGTAAAGATTGAGTTCAAGTCCTAATCATGCGCACTAAAACAGAAAGTAAGAAAGAGAGAGAAAGAGAGAGAGATGGGTGCATACCATCCGGCGCCGGTGCGCCGGAGCTGCTCCCTCCTGGTGCGGCCATGGCGAGACAAGGAGGAGCGACGGCGAGGTCGGGGTGCGTCGGGGTTGGAGCAAAGGGGTTCGTCGTGTAGTGCCGGCAAAGCTTCCCGTGAATCCGCCCTCCCTCTCGATCGGGCTAGGGATAAGATGTGGGGTGGGTCTAAGCGCGGCGGCGTTGAATCTTGTGATCAATGCCGGTGCCCCCACCCCTCCTTAATATAGCGCGTGCCACGGGGCCTGCCAGCCATCAAGGGCTAGGCGCCCCCGATCAGGGCGCAATTAGGGAAATCCACCAAATCTAGCCGTTGGGATTGATTTGAGAGAGATCACTTCCCAACATGGTTGGTTACCAAATGTGCCAAACCAAAATCTGGGAATGCTCTAAAAACTTAGCTAGTGTATTTTGGCATCAAACTAATTGGAGGTCAAAATTTTAGATCCTATATTTTGACCTAAATTTTGGCTACTTTTACCCGTATTTTGGCAGAAATTTTTGACATATCTATCATTTGACATACTCCAATTTTAGTAAGACATATTTGGTGCTGACACACGCGTCATTGAGCAGCCAAACCGCGAGAAGTGGACCCATCCCTTGTGTGTGCCGGCTCCCGTGCGCGCGGGCATTTTCCGGTCCAAGTACAACGCAGCAGCGGGGTAATCCGGTAATTTCCTTGGGCCGTGGCGGCCGACGACCTCTTCGAGAACCGAGAAAGACTCTCCCTCCCCGTTGCTTCCCCCTGCCGCACTCTGAGTCTCTGACGCGGCAATTTCGCGCCCCGTCTCCCGTCTTCCCTCCGCTCCGCTTCCTCGTCGTGGCCGTCGGCTCCGATCACCGCTACCGTGCCCGCTGCTCCAAGTCGGGGCCGAGTGATCCCTCCGGCCGAAGAGTCCAGGCCCAGGCGCCGTCGCCGGCTGCAGGAGTCGGGGAAGATCTCCGGCACCATGTCGTTCGATTCGGACGCCTCCTCGCAGGGCGGGGACCACCGGAGCTTCCGCCAGATCACGCGTGATCGTAATTATCCCTCTCCTTGTCCCGCTTTGCATTTGCTCGTTCCCTCGCTCCTAGCTGCTGCTGCTGCTGCTGGAAATAGATCTGGCAAAGTTGCTAGTGGAGCTGGAAATACGGGCGTGCAATTTGTCTCCCTGGAGCTCTAATTGGCAGTAGAGAGTTGTACGGTGTAGTTGGCTTTTACTTGCCAAGGTGCTTGGATCCAGCATTGGCATCCCCGTTGAATTGAGTATGACTTGTTGGATTACTCACTTTTGTTGGATTAGCCCTTGATTTCGTTACATTTGTATTATCTAGATTGCTTGCTATTTATCTCTGCGGATGCCTTGTTCAAGAGAGTAGTGTTAATGAAACGAAGAAGTGGGTTGTGCTTGCAAGCTCTACTAACCAAGCCATTTGGTATCTGTTAGCATAACATGCCAAAGTTAACTTGAAAAATGATTTTTTTCTGGATTGAGTATATTAAATTACGGGGAGACTGATACAAAAATAGCTCTAGGAATGGTCAGAGATTATTGTACCAATAGTTAGTGCAATATGGGCCTGTGTTTGTTTATGGAACTATTGAATCTGGTACTTTCAATCCCATACTTTTGTCTTGTATTCTTGATTTACCTTGAAACTGAAATGTGAACATTGTAAAAGAATATGTGCTTTTAAATTTGTTCAAATATGTACATCGCTGGATGGACACGAACAACTGTTATCAAGTTATGCATTTTTCTTTTGAAAAAAGGGTCATGTAGTATTGCCTAAAAAAAGAGCCTGATATGGTGTGATTCATGCATAGTTGACAGTTGCATGGACATGCCATTTTTGCGCAGATGATCATTGTTAATGATTTGGTAAGTTAACCATCCAATTTTTTTAGTCATCTAGCATCCTTATTAATTGCTCACTGTATCATGTACAATGTTTTTGTTTTATTTAACTGATGATTAATTGATTACATATGTCGGTGGATCTTTCAGCCTACTTTAATGGTCCAATTTGCTCTTTCGTTCATTTTCAATGAATCAGCCCTTGACTGTATTTTACAAACATATTGCCACTCCCAAATTGTGTGAGACTAAAAGAATTTTGCTGCTGCAGCTGCTGTTGTGTTTTGAAAATATATTTCATGTTGTACATAGAATCCATGAATTCTAACAGAGAGATTTATTTGTGCTTTAACAAATGCAGGTCTATTATTTGAAATGCTAAGATCAACTAGGAAGAATTCGAAATCAACTTGGAAGGTATTCTTTTTCAACTGGACATTTTTTTTACTATTACTATGTTTAGTATAGTTTCTTGATGTGCTATTCTGTTATGGGTTACTTCCTTGATGGTTTATTGCGTCAATTTCTAGTGTTGTATCCTTACTANAACTGTATGTATATGGTTGATGTGATGATATCTCTCCTCTATACACACTTCTAAGGAACCAGCCTGTGTCAATTTCTAGTGTTGTATCCTTACTCNAACTGTATGTATATGGTTGATGTGATGATATCTCTCCTCTATACACACTTCTAAGGAACCAGCCTTGAGTTTTGTTAATGGAAATAATGTCAGGTTTCTTATGCTATTGGATTGTTATGCAAGGATTCCCTTCTACCAGTTTAGCACAGTGGCATTTTGTTTCTTATAATTTAGCACTCTGATTTATGTGTTCGGCCTATTGAACTACTTACTGACATTTCTAAGTTTAACTAACCTTGCTTCATCTGATAGCAAAGGCAATTAAGAGATTGAGCATGTTCTTCGGAAGTAACCTAATCTTGCAATGATCAATTTATTTGCACATACAAATTGATGTATTACTTGGTTCAATGGATTGCTTTGAAGTCTGACATACTATGTAGTTTAAACATATGGCAGTGTAATATGTCTACGTGGTGTAACTAGCAACTATTTTGTAACTAACAACAATCTTAGCTGTCTAAGACCTTAAAATACTCTCTGTTGATGTATTTGTTGTTGTTCTTATTAAAAGCATGTTGTAGTTGCGACATTGGTTTTACTCCTGTTTTCTAATAATTAATCCTTCAAAGATTTGAGCACCTTATGCACAAATTGTTATGATCTCTTCTAGGTTCTTATCATGGATAAATTTACTGTCAAGATTATGTCATATGCATGTAAGATGGCAGATATCACAGAAGAAGGGGTTTCATGTAAGTTAGGCAAACATAATCCCTTTTTTCTTTGCTGTGAGTTTCGTTTTTACTTAGAAAGACAAAGTTTCTTTTTGCATTTCTTTGAAAATATATAAATTACGAAGGGAGAAATGCAAATGTAAACCAGTCGGTCATACTCACCTGTTGTTCAGATATTTTAGATCTCCTATATACTTAAAAATCATAAATTTGGAACTTGCTAAATCAGGCATGACAGAGAATGTCAATCGTACCCCCTCCGTTTTACAAGACATTTTCTTTTGTTAGGACAAGGCTTTGACCAACAAATACACCATTAGCTTTTCATTTGTGTGATATAAAACTATAATTATAAGAAAGTATTTTCAAATATAGATATAATAACATCATTATGCCACAAAAGTTATATACTAATGGGGTGATTATTGATGATAGGCTTGTCCTATCGAAGCGAAATAAACCTTATAAGTAAAAAATAAGGAGTATTTAGTACACCAAAAAAATCAGTTTCGATAGATATATCATAAACTGTCATACATCTCCTTTTATTTTAATTTTACATCGTTAACCATATGTGCATTATAATGAAATCTTTAGGAGACATTTGAAATAAAATGTATTGCTTCTAGAAATTTTAAAACAATTTTTGGGACATTTCAAAGCGACCTTCCATAGTATCAAAGAGGCGGTTTTGTGCGGTTTGGTGGGTGGTTCTTCAGGTTCCTGATCCAGAACAATGGGGTGGGGAGAGGGGGACCCACTTAATAGGGGACAATTATTTATATTGTTTCAAATGCATTTTTGCAATTATTGTGGCAATGAAATCTGTAGGAGACATTTGAAATAACATGCATCACTTCTGGATTTTCTAAGCATCTTTTTTGGAACATTTCAAAATGACTTTTCATAGTTATTGAAGAGGTGTTTTTCTGGGGTTTCGGATGGTTGTAACCTTTTAGTTGAGTTACAGTTGTAGACTCATCAAGTTACACTATAGGCATTTGTAAAATTGCCTGATGCAGAGCATTTCTTCAAGCAAAAAGTCCTTGTGACTGATGCAAGGACCTTGTTGATATCACGACTATAATATGGTAATATAGTACTCAAGGGCCAATTCTTGTAATATAGTGAGCCCTGTGTGTACAGCACAATTACATTATAGGAAATTGTGGATTACTATTCATGAATGGATCCCATGCCATGAGATTTTCTTTTTGGTATTTCTTCATCAGCTTTATTAAATGAGAACTGTAGTGTTTCAAAACTTACTTTGTCGAGCACAAATTGAACCATTGCATGTTTTTGTATATATTTCTCCTTCAAGCTCCTGAATATGGCATGCTGCTTATCCCCTGTTCCCTTGCTTTTTCCATTACTTTTTAAGTTATATTCCAATTTCTTTCGGCTCAATTGCTTTGTTGGAATATGGTATTGGGCCTTAGAGTTTTCCACTAGATGTGTAATATGACATAAACTTCCAACATTTTTTTTGGCAGTGGTTGAAGATTTATATAAACGGAGGCAACCATTACCATCACTGGATGCCATATACTTCATACAGCCAACTAAAGAAAAGTAAGTTATTGTGCTGAAAATGTTTGTTATACAGATCTTGGATCATAGTCTTCATTTTTTCGCTGTTGGAAATGGTCTGTATGCTTATATAAAACCTAGTATATTGGAACAGCTGTTTATGTTCCACTACTTAGTTGGTTTGGCTAGTAAAATGCCGATACAGTTTACTGGGAATTAGTAACCCAATAATTGGACATATTGATCTTGTATCCACTTTGCATTTTGTGCTATCTCTGGTCTTCGTATGGAAACTGTTCTTTTAGCACAGGAGGCTCCAAAATGCCAAATGGTTCAATTTCTATGGACCCATAGCATAACAGTTCAATATGGGAGAAAACCAATGACCACTATAATTCATGTGGCTCAGTGACGCTAGCCATAATCAATTGTTAAATTTCGCATGCCAGCCAGTTCACCCAAATCTGAGGATAGGTAGGAATCTGTTCATGTGTCAACATTTGTCCACACATCTAGGCTCAACCAGGCTAATGGCTTGGAATTCCACTACCAAACACCTCATTTGTCACAATTTTTATCCTTAAGTTGCATCAGCCAATTCTCGGTTGTCTTGAAGACCTGTGGTTGTAATGCCATGTTTAGTTTGATGCGCCAACAATTACACCCAAAAGCTTAAGCTATTCAGTTAAGGTGGCAAATCAGCTCAGGGCATGTTCATAAAGAAGGGCATGTCCATAAAGAAGGGATTCAGATTCAACTTCTTATGATTTCTTTCAAATTTAAATCCGAAAAGTTTCAGGGCCAATCCCCTTTTCCAAACAAGCACTCATATGCCAAATAAACTAATGTCTAAAACCCAGAGATTAATAAATTATTTCCAGTATGGCAATTCCTGAAGAGATTTATCTATTTCATTGTTTGTAGTGTTTCAGTTATGCTTTTATTCACCAAACTAATTAAACTCTACTAAATGGAGAACGCTCCGTCTCCCGCGCCTCCCCTCACCACCAACCCCCCGCCGCAGTTTACTCTGGGCGGCTACCCACTCACCACCGGTGACCACGCTAATCCCGGCAGCCACCACCACCAGCTCCCTTTCCTCTCCCTTGCTGGTGACCCCGGCCGACGAGTTCACCGGGCGCACCAAGGAGCAGCGCTGGTCCAAGGAGTCGCCGCCCTCTGGCAAGTCCTCAGGCGCACCTTCCCCTTCATTCAAAGATGTGCTCCTGGCAGGGATTGCTACGAGCGCGGCGGCACTGACCTCTACCGCGGCCTCGCCGTGGAGTCCACAGCGTGCTTCCCTGCCTTGTATCATTCCGCACACGGCTCCACGACACTCCCTTGCCCCGCCTTCTGGCCCTAACGCGGAAGGCTGGCAGTTCGCTGTCAGTCGGAAGGCGAGGTTGGCGGCTGGGCGTCTTGCTTGGCATCCTATCGGCCTCTGCCTGTCGACCTTCGTGGCAAGTGCTTCAATTGCTTGTCCTCGCGCCATCGTGTGGCCGCCTACAAGTCGAGCACCGAGTGTTCCTTCTGCTGCGGATCGGGGCACCGCTTCGTCAGTTGCCCGGAGCGGCGTGCGGGGTGCCCTGCTGTGGTGCCCCGACTTGTTTTGAGGCATGTGTTTGGCCCGTATCTGTCTGCAACTCAAACCATGGTGGACGGTGGCTCTCAGGCGAGCGCTCTGGTGTCAGCTTCTGGTGCTGCTGTTGGACAGCGGGACATGCACTGTATTTGGTTGCTGGTGTCTGCCTCTGCTCCGACGGCGACCCACCCTGCCGAGGCCTTCGATGGTCCTCAATGGCTGCTACCGGGGGAACTGATGGGCGGTGGCGCAAGTGTGGGCGCAAAAGAAGAAACCGTGGGACGGCGACCAACGCGTCGTTAGACTCAAATGACCACGCCCTGGTGATAGCGTGCGATGAGGACATGAGGTGCATGGTGGCTGATCAACCTAGAAGGCCGAGGCGGCTGATCGCTCGCTTGAGCATCATCACGTAGAGAGAAGAACTGCTTGCTAAACGTGCTTTGGTCATCTCGTTAATCGCCGTCAACTCGGGCGTTCTGATCGATGCCATTGTGCCAGAGATCACTTGCCGGTTTGAGATCGAGGAAATTTCGCTGGCCATCTTCCGTATGGGCCTGGCGAGTTTTCTCTTGATCTCACCGCATGAAGCCACGGCCTCAAGGATCTTGAATGGTGGAAGAACGATCCCCCTCCTCCCTGGCTGTCTCCATGTAAGGCGTTGATCGCGTTTTCTTGGCTCGTCGGCTGGTGAACTTCCTGTCTTGGCCGAGGTTGAGCTTCGCGGCCTCCCGGCCCACGTCTGGGAGATATCCACGGTGACACAGCTCCTTAATGAGTGGCTCTTTTCATGTTGGAGTCTTCCGGAGTCTGACGCCCAGTGGGAGGTGCTGTGTCTTGCGGCATGGTGCTATGTGCCGTGCGACATCCCGCCGATGATCGACCTCGAGGTATCAGAGCTGGGGGCCAACGTGGGGCCTGACGCGCTTTGTTGCATTCTGGTCTACTCCATCTCAGTTACGCTGAATTTCCTCGATGGCTAGGCAGGATCTGATGAAGCACCTGACCACGACTACAGACGGCGACATAGGCTTGCTCGGATTTCGTCCTCACCTCCGGCGGCAGGCGGCGCTCCTGGCATGGCCGAGATCACTTGGGCCTCAGTGCATTCACGCCTGGGCCCACGGTGAATTACTCCCACGCCGGTTCCTGGGGTGCTCCCTTGCTTGGGAATTGGGGCGCCCTTTGCGAGAGCCGAGGCGACGCCAGTAATTGTGACGGTTTGCAGGGGCGGATGTTCCAGCTCAAGAAAATCCGGAATTGATTCCTTTGTCTCCCATGCGGTCGGGCCCAGCACTTCCGGAGGACGCCTTCGAGACCGCTCCTGAGGTTGTGCTTTCTCCCTCGACCACCTCCGTGGAATTCAATGTGTTGGATGTGCCGGCGGTATTGATGGCCTTGCCCCCGGTTGCATGCGATGCGTCACCCTCGTTTGACGCTGCCGCCTGGGATCCTGGTGCTGGCGGACCCAGCCGCCTTGGCCCCTGCCCTCGACCGTTCGGCGTCCCTGCTGACCGTGAACACCAAAATCATCACTTAGGCGACATCTCAGCTCTCGCTGATACCCGTTGGCTGCCGACTGTACCTGTGAGGTTGTTGCTGAGGTGGACCTGAGCCCCGCAACCACCGTGGCCGCGACTCCGGCCCCCGTGATCATGACGGCAGAGGACGATGAAGTTGCGACCGGTGAGCATGCTTTGGTGGGTGGATCTGTTGGTGGCGCTGTGCACTGCCACTGCTAGGTCAGAACTCCGGCCCCTCCTTGGGCAGACATGGCTGTTGAGCTCGACGACGACTTAACCCTGGCAACCATAGTGGACGTGGATGTTCCTCTGCCCTTGGAGTATGATACTGATGAGGCGATTCCTGCTTCCCCATCAACTCCGGCAGATGCTCAGAGGAGGGGGACGTCCTTGCTCGCTTCTTCCCCTCTGAGAATTGAGCAAAGGACTCTCCCCGACAACCTCATCGTCTACACCCTAACACCGAGCCGAAGGAGCATTGCGTCTTCCCCAGCAGCTGATTTTCTTCACAAGGTCACCAAGAATTTGGACGCCATCGCCCCAGTTCCTGTTATCCATAAGAGAAGAAAGAAAACTGCAGGACCGGTGAGCCTTCCAAGACGGTGGCTCGCACACGTGCCTCCTGAATCAGACAGAACATCAGCAATGACTGCCTGCAGGAAGCTTGGTCTTGCAGACCGAGAGGGAAAAATTTCTGATGAGGCTCTAAACCGGTATTCAAAACTCTACAATAGCCTTCTCTGTAGAGAGCACGTAGCAGCTCTTGCTGCTCTTTTTGGTTGGAAAAATTCCTCCTGAGGAGCAGGCGCGCGGCCCCATTTCAGTATTTTGAGGCCTGACCTCTTTTTCTCTGTTATGGTCTTGTAATTCATTTTTTTCATGGATCCATCTAGCATCCTGATTTGGAATGTTCAGGGCCTCAATGAGAAAGCAAGGAGAGATAACCTCAGAATAGTAGTGGATGATTCTAAGCCAGCGGTGGTTTGTATTCAGGAAACTAAATTGTCCCTCATCTCGGAACGTGATGTGGCATCCTTCCTAGGTAGGGACTTTACCAATTTTGTGTTCTTACCAGCACAGCAAACCAGAGGCGGTATTCTGATTGCTTGGAGGGAAGGGACTTTTGCGGTCAACCATCACCGAGTACATTGTCACTCTGTCTCTGTCCTGTTCAGTAAGCAAGATGAGCCTGATTGGTGGTTTACAGGGGCAGGCCTCCCTGATGAACTTGTCTGTTAGAGCAGTTTTGGTACGTTTCGTGCTCACTGCCATTCCTATCTACCTTCTTGTTGCTATTAAAGTGCCTAAGTGGTTCATACGAGCGGTCGACAAAATTAGAAGGGGATTTCTGTGGAAAGGCAGAAAAGATATTAATGGTGGCAGCTATTTAATAGACAGATACACTATTCTGGACTGATAGATGGTTACATGGATGTTGTTTGGAAGATTTAGCACCAAATGCCTTCAAGTGTGTGCCGGTGAGATTCAGGTCAAGGAGATTGGTGAGTGATGCAATACAGGACCAAGCTTGGTTACAGGACATCAAGGGTGCTCTAGGCTGGCTGGGGCGTAGCTGAATACCTTGAGTTATGGGAAATTCTATCTCA
>JAZFNS010047125.1:0-14788 GCA_037127165.1 Alloteropsis angusta | reverse complement strand
GAAGCTGGGTCAAACCCGCTTCTCAAATAAGCGGTATTTCTATACTTGTTCAGCTTATCTGAGAAACGATTCTCTGGACCGCTGTACCAAACAGGGCCATTATCCTGCAAAACATTGATGACATCCACCAATGGAGGTTTGGAGCATCTGGAGTGTACTCAACCAGATCAGAATACAGGCAGTTTTTCGTCGGGTCCATCCCTTTTGAACCATGGAAACGTCTTTGGAAATCTTGGGATCCTGGCAAGTGCAAAACATTTATTTGGTCAGCCATACGGAATCAATGCTGGACCGCTGATCGTCTACAAAAGAGAGGCCTCCAACATCCGGAACGTTGCCCGCTGTGCGACCAAGATGATGAGACTGCCCAACACATTCTCACTTCTTGTGTTTTTGCTCGACAGTTCTGGTTATCCATCTTGCAGCCCCTTAAATTAGAGCAGCTGACGCCTACTATCAGGTCGCGCTCGCTGATTGGTGGCGTAAGGCAGAAAAAAGAGTGCAGTGACATCTCAGAAAAAGGCTTTAACTCCCTATGCATCTTTTGGGGTGCTGGATATTGTGGAAGCATAGAAATGCTTGCGTCTTTGAAGGGGTGGCGCCAAATCTGCAAGCAGCCCTCCGCGAAGTCGTGGGAGAAAATCTTGTTTAGGGGAATTCACCGCACACAATACTTTGGCCGCTATCTGGAGCTAAACTGGACCAATTAACGCAGTCGTGGGAGTAAATTGAACCAAAAAAATGTTTAGGGGATTATCTGGATATTGACCAGACTTTGATGGGAGTAATTTGGACTTTCTCCTTGTTGGTATGGTTTTACTTATTTATCACCTATGAGCATGGCACATGCTGAATTAAGCTAGAAAACGAACCTGGAGTTCTTCTTGCAGTCATATGTATCACTTCTAATTTGATGCTCTTAACCATCATACTATGGTGATTGCAGCATTGTCATGTTCCTATCTGACATGTCAGGAAGAAGCCCTTTGTACAAGAAGTATGTGTAACATTTACTTCTACCCACTTTTTATTATATACACTTGCTGAGGTGTTTTATCTATTAACATATCATTACTCGTGTTGTAGGGCATATGTGTTTTTCAGTTCCCCCGTGCATAAAGAATTAGTTGCTCAAATAAAGAAGGATTCAAGTGTCCTACCACGTATCGGTGCACTTAGTGAGGTTACATAATTCTTTTCCCCCTTTTATTTCACTTAAGTGTTTTATAGATTGTTGATTCATCATATCTTGCTTTTTTAATCTTCCAGATGAATTTGGAGTACTTTACTATTGATTCCCAGGTAATTTTTTTTATTCAAATAGATCATAGGTTGCTGATTCAGTCTGGTGCTGTAATATATATATATATGCTGGAAATACATATATCTTACAAGTTAGCTCATCTTGTTTCATATAGCTAGGATTGGTTAGAATGGAGGCCGCAAATTTGCTCTATTAAGTCAAGAAAGTGTTATAAAGAATATAAAATTATCTTATTCAGGCTCTTGCGGGGTAAATTAGGATGATTTTCTTATGTTTAGTTTTCTCCCATTAGATCCATTTACAGGAGATTCTAAGTAATGTTGGCTGCAGTTCAGGCCTCATAGTTAGTTTACAGGTAGAGTTTATCCTAAAAACAAAGGGTGTGGGTGTCAGGAGGAAACAGTCTTGTTAGCGTCCCTGAGGAATTCCATTAAGATCGCTCTTTTGGTTTCCTTTGAAATAATTTTGTTCCATTTTGGCAATAGGAAGAAATGAAAGCAACACTCCGTTGTAAAATGATACATAAGCATACCTCTATAATTTTCCCAGTATCCTTAGGTTTCTGGCAATGAATTATATGTGCTGGTAAGAATAGTAATGTCATTCATGGATGCCTTTACACAGATAGCTCCAAGTCGTCCACAGATTTTGTGTAGTATGAGCAGGATATCAGGAGTTTCATTGACACTCAGTTCTGGCAATTGCATGCAGGGTTTCATAACTGACCATGAGAGGGCATTGGAAGAACTTTTTAGTGAAAATGCAGAAGGGTCTCACAAATACAATGCTTGTTTGAACACAATGGCTACTCGTATATCTACTGTATTTGCTTCAATGAGGGTATGCATACATATGTTACTTGTGAAAGCTTCTGTTGGCTTGTACATTTCCATTTACATGTTAGTGTTCTGATGATAGATGAACTAAAGTGTTTATTGTGACACGCTATTTCCTGGTCTTTGACCCTGCCAGCTTCAAGGCTCTCCTTCGCATGCCAGCTCTATGGCCACCTTTGCATCTCCTGATCACCATGCCTACAGACAGCTCCTTTCTGAGCCGTCTATCTATTGATTTCCTCGAATTGATATATTCAAAGTCACTGTAGTTGGATCTTCTCTAAAAATATATTGGCTGCTTATATAGTAAGTTAAAGGCCCTTAAAAAATTCGTATTACAGGCTGATGAGAATCCATGCGGTCCTTTGTGTTGAAGTATAAGTGAATCGTCCCACCTTTGTCTGTTAGCTTAATTTTTTGGGTTGAACTGGTTCGTGCATGCAACTCAATATATTATCAGGTCTTGTGGACCAGAGGACCCGAATCTGAATTCTGGCAGGTGCCATTAATAAAAATAATTGCAGCCGACACCTATTTCCATGTTTGAGGTATGACACAGCCTGCACGTGCTGGGAGTGTAGTGAACTACTCACCTTTACTCGTTAGCTTAAGATTTTGGGTTGAACTGGTCGGTGCATGCAACTCAATACTGTCATAGGAGAAATGTCACTAGTGAGGCATGTTGCTGAAAAAGGATAATCCCTCATAGTCACTCCTTTCCCTTTGGTGGTGCCATGTGGCTAGTGGCTAATTAATGTGGAGGGGATATGGAGAAGAAGGCTGATACAGGAGGGCAGTGTTAGTTGTTGTCTCTACCCTGCAGTATTGTAGGACAGGAAGAGGAAATCTGGATGGTGGAGTGTGGACAGTCCCCCACATGAGTATCAGTCATGGTCGGCAGAGTCTACCAGCGACGCGAGAAAATTAGTGGGTGAGCGCTGACAGCGAGTACGTGGTCACCGCGCCCGCGTCGCGTTCAGGGGTGTGTGTTGCGCTCTGGAATGGCCGAGCACAGGATCAAGCAGTTGCCTGTGTACTTTCGGTTTAAATATGACTGAACAGATTAAGAGATGGTTATGCTAGAGATCATTTGGATCTCTTGGCGTCTATGTGTTTCAGTTATTATTCTCCCCCACGCTCCTTTCCCTCTCTGCCTTCGACGTTCCCTTCGATGCTCCTTCCGTAACTGCCTGCGCGAGTACGCCGGAAGGCAGGACGGCGTCCTGCGGCCGCCGGCGTTGGGATCCCAGCCTGTGCCCTGCAGGGGCGCACGACTACAACCTGCGCCGGCCCAGCAATCCTAACAATTTGGTATCATTTGCTCGGGGACGATGTCGGGCGTGCCAAATTCGTCCGCTCCTGCGCCCGCGACTTCCGCTTCGCCTGCAATTTTCGCCGCCCCTGTTCCGCATTCTGCTGGTTCTGCTCCGCCTGCTCTTTCCGCCGCCCCTGGTTTAGCCCCCACCACAGTTCCACCTGCGCCTCCTCCATCTGCGCCACCGTCTACAGCAGTTCCAGTGGCGGCGCTCGACACCCTCACCACGGCGATATACAGCCTCCAACGCCAAATTGGCCAATTCGCCACTCGCCTTACTGCGGTGGAAGGACAAGCGCCGGCTGCCGGCACATCTACGGCTGTTCCCAGCGCGCCGCCTTCCGCAATTCCTTTTGGCTTTCCTGGTTATGGCGGCATTCCGTCTGTGCCGACCACCACGCCGCCATTAACTCACCCTTCTACTTCCCATCGCCAGTTGCCCATTACACAAGTCCCTTTTCCCCATTCACCATTGCCAATTCCTTCCTTTGCTGGTCATCCCCCACAACCTGATCGGACTGATGAACATGAGGAAGGTGTCGGTGTTCCTCGGTATCACAAGCTTTCCTTTCCCACGTATGAAGGCAAGGATGATCCACTCGGGTGGCTCAACCGCTGTGAACATTTTTTTCGCGCCCAACGCACCAGAGAGGCAGACAAGGTATGGCTTGCTTCATCTCACATGACTGGTGTCGCCCAGCATTGGTTCTATATGCTTGAGCGTGATACTGGTGACATCAACACAATTAGCTGGTCATGGTTCCGGACACTCTGCTTGCAACGATTTGGACCGGCATTGGGCACCAATCACCTGGCTGAGTTGGCTCGCCTGCAGTTCAAAGGTTCTGTTCAAGAATATCAGGAGGCGTTTTTGGCGCGTATGGCTCATGCAGATCAGCTCGCGCCGCTGCAAAAAGTGCAACTCTTCACTGGAGGTTTGCCAGACCCGATCCGCACTGATGTGGAGCTCCAAGCGCCTACTGATCTTTAATGTGCCATGTGTCTTGCATGGGCATATGAACGGCGATCCAGCGCAACCCAAACAGCAGCCGCATCCAGACCACCACGGCCTTTTCAGCGGTCACAGCAGCAGGTGCAGCCCTCAACCAATTCATCCACATCACAACCATTGGCAGTTGTGCCTGCATTGCAGCCAGCACCAAGTCCTCTGCGACGTCTCACACCCCAAGAAATGGCCGAGCGTCGTCGCCAAGGATTGTGTTACAATTGTGATGAGCCTTATGTTAGGGGTCACAAATGTCGGCGCTTATTTTTTTTGGAAGTCACTGATCCTGAGGAGCAGGATTCTGTTGAGGGTGAGGACCAAGTTTCTGAAGAATTGCCGCCGCTTATTTCACTCCACGCCATTACAGGCATCCGATCGGAAGACACAATGCAACTCAAAGTCTCCATTGGCAACCACGAATTCACAGCCTTGCTGGATTCTGGCTCTACTCATAACTTTGTCAGTCAGGTGGCAGCACACAAAATTGGTCTTCACTTTCATAGCAGTTATAGCGCTAATGTTGTAGTTGCAAATGGTGACCGTGTCAAGTGTAGTGGGCTGGCCAAGGATATTGCCATTCGCATTGGAGATGAGTTTTTCACTATTGATTCTTACTCCATTCCCTTGGACTGCTATGATGTGGTTCTTGCTGTACCATTCCTCCGTGCTCTTGGACCTATTCTTTGGGACTTCGATGATCTTTGCATGGCATTCTGGCACCATGGCCGTCGTGTGTTGTGGAAGGGGCTGGGTTGAACACGTTGGGATATTCCACCTACTGGGCGCCCGAACACCATCACAAGCACTGAAACACCACTGCTGGATGAACTCCTTACTTCCTTTGAGGATGTGTTCGCCCCTCCAGTAGGATTGCCACCTGCATGTCCTTGTGATCATCGCATTCATCTGCTGCCAAATTCAACACCAGTGGCTGTTAGGCCATACAGGTATCCCCAATTACAGAAAGATGAATTGGAGAATCAATGTGCAACCATGCTTCAGCAAGGTATTATTCGGCCTAGCACCTCTCCATTCTCAGCCCCAGTTCTACTTGTCAAAAAACATGATGGATCATGGCGTTTTTGTGTGGATTATCGAGCTCTCAACAATTAGACTGTGAAAGATAAGTTCCCCATTCCTGTGGTCGAAGAACTCATTGATGAATTGCATGGAGCACGTTTCTTCTCCAAGCTGGATCTTCGTGCCGGCTATCACCAAGTACGGGTTCACCCTGCTGATATTGAGAAAACAGCGCTCCGCACACATGAAGGCCACTTTGAATTTTTGGTCATGCCATTCGGCCTCACAAATGCCCCAGCAACGTTCCAGAGTCTTATGAATTCGGTGCTCAAGCCATTCTTTCGAAAGTCAGTACTGGTATTTTTCGATGACATCCTCATTTATAGTTCTTCTTGGTCAGAACATCTCAGGCACTTGAAAGCAGTCCTCTCGGTACTGCGGGACCACAACCTTCATGTAAAGCGCTCAAAATGTGCTTTCGCAACCACTTCAGTCTCTTACTTGGGTCATGTACTATCTGCTGAGGGTGTGGCCATGGATGGTGATAAAGTTGCTGCAGTGAGAACTTGGTTGCAGCCCACATCTGTTCGCAGCCTGCGGGGATTCTTAGGACTTGCTGGGTATTATAGGCGCTTCATCAAAGATTTTGGTACTTTAGCAGCACCTCTAATGCAGCTACTCCGCAAGGACAACTTCCAATGGTCTGAGGCAGCAGCTGTTGCATTCACTACTCTCAAGGAATCACTGTCCACAGCCCCGGTGCTCCACCTTCCCAATTTCTTCAAACCTTTTATGGTAGACTGCGATGCCTTAGGAACTGGTTTTGGAGCTGTTCTCCACTAAGGTGATGGTCCTCTTGCCTTTTACAGTAAACCCTTTGCAGCCAGACATCTAAAAATTGCAGCCTATGAAAGGGAGCTAATTGGCCTTGTGCAAGCTGTCAGACATTGGACACCGTATTTGTGGGGACGTCAGTTTGTGGTCCGGACAGATCATTATTCACTTAAGTACATACTGGACCAACGTTTATCTACTGTGCCTCAACATCATTGGATCAGCAAGTTATTTGGGTATGATTTCAGGGTGGAGTATCGAGCTGGCCGACTCAACACCGTGGCTGATGCCTTGTCGCGGCGTGAACCATCGCTGCCTCAATTGGCTGCGTTGTCTGCACCACAATTTCACTTTTATGCTGATTTTCGCGAGGAGCTGCAACGTGAGCCAGCCCTCCAGCAGCTCCGTGACACCATCACCGAGGTCCGTGGCGCACCATGGCGAGTTGAAAATGGCCTCATTCTCCATGGCAAGCGAGTATTCATCCCTCCGACATCGTCTCTGATTCAGCCATCACTCCACTTAGCACATGGTCTTAATCATGAAGGCGTTCAGAAGACACTTCACAGACTTTGCCGTGACTTCTTCATTGAACAAGACCGCCAGCTCGTGAAAGACCTTGTCCGCTCTTGTTGCACTTGCCAGCGTAACAAGACTGAACACCTTCACCCAGCCGGTCTGCTGCAACCACTCTCTGTTCCCTCTCAAGTTTGGGCGGACATTTCTTTGGATTTTATTGAAGCTCTTCCCCAGGTCCATGGTAAAAGTGTCATCCTTACAGTGGCGGATAGACTGTCCAAGTACGCCCATTTCATTCCCCTGAGTCACACCTATACAGCCACCTCAGTCGCCAAAGCATTCTTCTGTGATATAGTATGTCTACATGGATCTCCCTCGTCTATTGTCAGTGATAGGGATCCTGTTTTTACTGGCCGTGTATGGAGGGATCTGTTCAGACTCGCTGGCTTTGAGTTGCGCATGAGTACAGCTTTTCACCCACAAACGGATGGCCAAAGTGAAGCTGTCAATAAGGCCATTGCCATGTATCTTCGCTGCCTGACTGGGGACAGAACCCGTGCTTGGCTGGAGTGGCTTCCTTGGGCAGAATATATGTACAACACAGCATTCCATTCTTCCCTCGGCACCACACCATTCCAAGTGGTATACGGACGGCATCCTCCACAGCTGCTTCCTTACCAGCCTAACTCGGCCTCAACGGCCACCATTGATGCATTGCTGCATGAGAGGGACAGTTTCCTCATGGATGTCCAGGACCGATTGATCCAAGCTCAAGCCTATGCTAAACGACACTATGATGATCACCACCGTGCCCTGGAGTTTGCTGTGGGCGATTGGGTCTGGCTGCACGTCCTCAACCGTCCAACTCAATCCCTGCTGCCAGGACCGCCTGGGCAGCTCAGTCCGCGCTATGCTGGGCCGTTCCAAGTGCTGCAGCGCATCGGCGAAGTCGCCTACAAACTGCAGCTTCCACAGGGTGCTCGCATCCATGATGTTTTCCACGTCGGCATTCTCAAGCCCTTCCATGGTACACCGCCGTCAACAATTCCACCACTGCCACCGCTGCACAACGTCCGTCTTCTCCATGACCCTGAACGCGTCATCTGCTCCCAGCTTCGTCGTGGTGCCTGGCACATCCTTGTTAAGTGGACTGGTCTGCCGGACAGTGAAGCAACTTGGGAAGCCTTCGACTCGTTCCGCACTGAGCATCCTTCGTTCCAGCTCGAGGACGAGCTGTTTCCCAAGGGCCGGAGAGATGTCATGGTCGGCAGAGTCTACCAGCGACGCGAGAAAATTAGTGGCTAAACGCTGACAGCGAGTACGCGGTCACTGCGCCCGCGTCGCATTCAGGTGTGTGTGTTGCGCTCTGGAATAGCCGAGCGCAGGATCATGCAGTTGCCTGTGTACTTTCGGTTTAAATATGACTAAACAGATTAAGAGATGGTTATGCTAGAGATCATTTGGATCTCTTGGCGTCTAAGTGTTTCAGTTATATTCTCCCCCACGCTCCTTTCCCTCTCTGCCTTCGACGTTCCCTTTGACGCTCCTTCTGTAACTGCTTGCGCGAGTACGCCAGAAGGCAGGACGGCGTCCGGCGGCCGCCGGCGGCGGGATCCCAGCCCGAGCCCTGCAGGGGCGCACGACTGCAACCTGTGCCGGCCCAGCAATCCTAACAGTATCCATATGTTTCTATATTGGTTGACCATGATTTCCTGTGTATCCAACTGACTCTGACCTAAATGATAGAAAGCTTTGCTGGTCATCAGTAGCCTGGTTCTGTGGTGGCCTGACCAAACCCACATATGTCCCTACTTAAACTAGCCAATCTATGATGGAAAAGTTCTCCTTGCTAAGTAATCCCTAGATGGTACAACGATCATTTGTTGAAACATGAGGAAATTTGATTCTATAGGAAGTGAAGTTGGGAGGTAATCTGGTGATAAGTCCTGGAAAGTAGAGGCAATGTGGATGTTAGGACTTAGGAGGCTTGGAGCTTTGCTCATGATATTATTCCGAAAATTAGATTTTGGCAATAACTTTTTTAAAATTACAAATTACTCCCTCCGTCCCATAAAAAAGTGCAGTCCTAGCATTTGAAAAAAGTCTCATAAAAGAGTGCAATACTAGAAGGTGGAACGCATCTATTTCCCTAATTAAGGGGTCAATTTTGAATAACAAACCAGATTAGCATGCCATGATTTTAGGAAGCATTGCATGCAGCCAACGAGTGGGGCACATAGTTCTTTTCAACCCAGCACTAATCTGTCTTAAAAAAACTAGGATTGCACTTTTTATGGGACGGAGGGAGTATTTCTTAACGCTCCCATCCACTTCCATTAAGAACTTCAATGCTTGACCTGTGTGCAAGTTGGTTCCAACCAACTTTTTGCTTATAAGGTATTAAAATGAACTGTTCTAAATATGCACTACAGGAATTCCCCCGTGTACACTACCGTGTTGCCAAGACAATTGATGCTTCTACAATGACAACACTACGAGACTTGGTCCCCACAAAGCTTGCTGCTGGTGTATGGAATTGTCTTGCGAAGTATAAAACGACAATACCTGAATTTCCTCAAACAGAAACATGTGAATTACTTATCGTAGACCGTTCAATAGACCAGGTACACGTCAGACATACCTGTGATTAAAGTTTAACCTCAAGTCCAGTTCTACATTGAGTATATTGTTAGTAATTTTATGCTACTTTTGTTCTTTGGTAATGCAGATTGCACCAATTATTCATGAATGGACGTATGATGCCATGTGCCATGATCTGCTATGTATGGATGGCAACAAGTATGTTCATGAGGTGAGTATATAAACATACTTGCTGATGTCTTAATGTTGTATTCTGTTCAATTGTCTCTGGACATATTGATGGTTTCTTTTCTGCGACTGCAATAAAAGGTTCCAAGTAAAAATGGGTCAGCAACTGAAAGAAGGGAGGTCCTGTTAGAAGATCATGACCCTGTCTGGCTTGAGCTTAGGCATGCCCATATAGCAGACGTGAGATTACTCCTTAATCTACCTCCCGACATGATTCATGCTTTCCACAATTGTATGTTTAACCACGACAGTTGCAGGCAAGTGAGAGACTTCATGATAAGATGACCAACTTTGTTTCAAAGAACAAAGCTGCACAACTGCACCAAGCAAGGTTGTTGTTTAACCATAGTATTGTACTACTTAGGATACTGTTTATTAACTAAGATGTGGTCTCTTGTTATCTCTATTTTTTTTTTCATTCTGATTCACATTCTGCAATGAGCATTAATTCGATATTAGATCTGGACAACCAGATTTCTGCAGACACATTCTGCAATGAACATTAATTCGATATTAGATCTGGACAACCAGATTTCTGCAGACACTTCTTCCCTTTTGTGCCAGTGACATTGAGTTTAAGATTTGTCCACAGTAGGTTTAAGTTTTGTTCAGTAGTTGATATTGATTTCCTGGACTGATCATACTGCATGTCATAAATGACCATTGCAGTAATTGGACTCAGGTTGGCAGCATTCAAGTTTGTGTAGTATTGACATCATGCCATCCACTTGATATTCCCATGTTTTCTTTTCTCAAACTATGCAGGAGACCTGCGTGTCATTTCATTAAGATAGAAAAAGGAAGTACAAAAGAAAAGGGACAGCCCCTAACCTCCGCACAGAACACACCACCACACCCCTAAACTCTCAAAATACACTAAACGCAGCAACAAAGGACAGAACACATGACCGGAAAAAAAAACCCACCTAGGGAGGTGGTAACAACAACCTAGCTAACAGCTCCCTGAGCTTCACAGCTCCAGCCATGCACCAAAGAGTACTTTCGTTTGTGATGGCTTGCAGCAGCACTTGGGTGTTTGGCTGAGCACCCTCAAAGATGCATGAATTCCTATGTTTCCAAGTCTCCCAGTACACCAAGATGATGAGAGAATTTAGTCCTTTTCTTAACTCCTTTGGTGCAGCGCTGATGACTTTGCCCCACCATGCTGAGAATCCAGGAGAATAAGCTGTTGGCAGGTCGGCCAACAGCTTCAGGTGTTGAAAGACTAGAGACCAAATCTGCCGAGTGAACACGCAGGATAACATAAGGTGTTTTGCTGTTTCCTGTGCCTGATCACATAGTGGGCAGGAGGCTTGGTGTTGCAATCCCCTTTTGGCGAGGCGGTCTGCAGTCCAAAGCCTATTTTTGATACCCAGCCAAATAAATAACTTACATCGTAAAGGGGCCAACTCCTCCAAATTCTTTTCCAGGGAACAAATTTGATAGAACCAACAAAAAATAATTCATACGCGGACTTGCTGCTGTATATTCCTGATAGTGTCAATTTCCATATATACTGATCTGGGGTGTCACGATGTAAGACCAGTCCCTCCAACTGATTCCAAAGCAGCAAGTATCCATCAGGACCTCCACGATAGAGCTCCTCTAATATCTGACACCCATCTTCCATTAGACAAGGCTTGAGGTACTGTCCTTGTTTTGAGAGTTCGCTTTGGGATTGTTCTGAACAGATTGGGTGCAAATTCAGCAATGGTTTTCCCATTCAGCCATCTCTATGTCCAAAAACGGACTGACTCGCCATTTCCAACCACCACATCAACTGCCATATCAATCATAGCTTGAGCTTTTGGAGGAACCTGGATTTGAAGCCCCGCCCAAGGCCTAGATGGATCTGTCTTCTGTGCCCATAGCCATCTGATACGTAGAGCCCAGCTAAAACATTCCAAATTATGTATACCCAGTCCCCCATAATTCAGTGGGCGCTGGACTTTTTCTCAAGATACCAAACAATTATCTTCATTAGCTTGTTCTTGTCCTTTCCAAAGGAAACCTCGGCGTTTCTTGTCAATTGCTTTTACTACCCATTTGGGAAGATCCAAAGCAATCAGCATGTGAATGACTGTAGCTGTTAACACCACCTTTGTCATGACCAACCGACCAGCTCTATTCATCATTGAAGCCTTCCAACCTGCTAGGTGATCTGCAACCTTGTCAATTAGGGGCAGGAAAACCTCCTTGGTTGGTTTCCTGATAGTTAGGGGCAGAACAAGGTATGTGCATGGGAAGTCTTTTAATGTACAGGCCAGCAGCTCAGATGTGTGCTGTAAACCTTTCTAGGAACAGTGAATAGGAGAAGCTGAGCTTTTGGCCAGATCATATGGAGTCCAGAGACATGGCCAAAAATATCAAGAATCTGCTTCATGTCTTGGAGATCAACTGTATTTGGCCTCAGAAAAATTATTGCGTCAATCGTCATAGAAAGAAGCCCTATGCCTATTCTGTTGGACAGCCAGAGGTTGCAAAAGATGTTTACTGATGGCATGTTTTATCAGGGAGTTGAGCACATCCATCACCAATATAAAAAGCATTGGCAAGAGGGGATCTCCATGCCCGAGACCACGGTGGTGGAAAAATCCAGCCCCTGGCTCCCCATTAACCAGCACCTGAGTAGAAGAAGTTCACAAAATCAGGCATAGCAGATTGCGCCAACGCTGTCCAAAACCCAAATGCCGAAGGACCTCCAACAGAAATGACCAAGAAACTGAATCGGAAGCCTTGGAAACATCAAGTTTGAGAAGGATGCGGGCTTCTTTCTTTTTGTGCAGTGTCTTCACCATCTGTTGTACGAAAAGGAAATTGTCATGGATGCTTCTTCCCCTAACAAAAGCACTCTGATTAACCGGAACCAGATTTGGCAGTAGCGGAACCAGACGGTTCGCCATGACTTTGGTGACCAATTTGGCGAAACTGTGAATTAGACTAATGGGTCTATAGTCCTTGACCGAGAGAGCATCCTGTTTTTTTGGGCAAGAGGGAGAGGAAAGCCGTATTAAGGAGCCAGAAACGAAACACATGACCCCTCTGTATTGCCGACATTGCCTGCATGACATCGCTTTTTATGATGTTCCAGCAGGACTTGTAGAATCTGCCCTGAAACCGTCGGGTCCAGTGGGTTGAGGAAACTGTGTTACCACATGTGGTCTAATATGGTAAAACTGTTTAGAAATGTTGCTGGAACTGGTTGGATGTAACCTAATTTGAAACTGGAAGCTGATGTGTTTCACATAATTGATGAGAGTACAAAGGGGATTACAATATATAGGCTGATTAGCCAAGGGTTCAAGGTGTGAACACTAAGAGACATTAAACCAGCACAGGCTCTAGGCCGATGTGGTAACATGGAGATAGAGAGGGGATACTAACAGTCTAACACACCCCCGCAGTCGAATCATCTGGTGACCAAACATTGAGACTGGAGCGAAATTTCGCGAATACTGAAGAAGGTAGCCCCTTGGTGAAGATGTCGGCGAACTGAGAAGTGGTCGGCACATGGAGCACACGAACATCGCCGAGGGCAACGCGCTCTCGAACGAAGTGAAGATCAATCTCCACATGTTTGGTCCGTTGATGCTGATGTTGTCGCAGTAGACCAGGGTTGTCTTGCGCAAGGGAGTGTGCAGATCGACTAGTAGCTGGCGCAACCAGGTAGCTTCAGCGACAGCATTAGCGACTGCTCTGTACTCAGCCTCCGCACTCGAGCGCGAGACAGTGTTTTGGCGCTTGGAGGACCATGAGATGAGGCTATCTCCAAGGAAGACGGCGTACCTTGATGTTGACTTGCGTGTGTCGGGGCAGCCTGCCCAATCGGCATCAGAATAGACAACTAGATCTTGTTGAGCGGATGGGCGAATAAGAAGACCCATGTGGAGTGTGCCTCGGAGGTAGCGCAGGATGTGGTTTAGGGCTGCAAGATGCGGTTCCCGGGGGTCATGCATGTGAAGACAAATCAGCTGGACGGCGTATGAGATGTCCGGTCGAGTGAAGGTGAGATACTGTAGGGCCCCTGCAAGACTGCGGAAATCCGTTGGATCAGCAACAGGATCACCATTGGCAGAGAGCTTGGGGTTGATATCAACCGGCGTGGTGCAAGACTTGCAATCGGTCATCCCAGCATGATCAAGTATCTCAAGCATACTGTCGTTGGGATAGGAACAGGCCTGAGGGAGTGTGCTGAACATGCATACCAAGGAAGTGATGCAGCTGCCCAAGGTCCTTCATAGAGAATTCTTGCTGTAGTGTGTTGATGGTCCGCTGTAGGAGACTTGGAGATGATGATATGAGGACAATGTCATCAACATATAGCGGAAGGTAAACTGTATCGGCGCCGGAGTAATAGAAAAAAAGGGAAGTGTCTGTCTTGGCCTCAACAAAGCCCATCTGAAGAAGGAAAGAGGCGAATCGACTGACTAGGCATGCGATGCTTGCTTTAGGCCATAAAGTGAGCGGTTGAGACGACAAACATGATCCGGATGGGCGGAATCCTCAAAACCAGCTGGCTGGACACAATAGACAGTTTCAGTCAAAGTACCTTGGAGAAAAGCATTGTTGACATCCATCTGGTGAATAGGCTAGGAGCGGGCGAGTGCGAGAGACAGTACTGTTCGGATGGTTGCCGGCTTCACAACAGGGTTGAAGGTTTCAAAGAAATCAACTCCTGGATGCTGCGTGAAACCGCGAAGGACCCACCGGGCCTTGTACCGCTCAAGAGAGCCATCAGGATTGAATTTGTGCTTGAAAACCCATTTGCTGGTGACCACATAGGCGGTGGGTGGTCGGGGAAGAAGATACCATGTGTTGTTGGCAATGAGAGCAGAGTGCTCAGCTTCCATTGCTGCTCGCCAATTTGAATCAGCAAGAGCGGCCCGTTAGGTGCGGGGCACCGGGGATAGTGGTGCAGCATGGTAGATGGAGGGCATGCGGATGCCACGTTTGCCACGAGTCCTCATGGCATGCTGATTGATCGTGGGAGGAACTGGTACTGATGCAGGTGGCGGGGAATAGTTATCAGGGGTGACTGAGTCCCCGGCGCTGGAGGTCGGCGCACTGACGGTTGGGGCGCCAGGAACCGGTGCGGCCGGTGCGCCAGAGGTCGGGCCGCCAGGGGCTACTGCGACTGGTGCCCTAGGGGCCGTGCTGCCAGGGGC
>JAZFNS010062666.1:8350-20718 GCA_037127165.1 Alloteropsis angusta | reverse complement strand
GATCTGTCCCCTCCAACAAATCAACCACGTAGGCTACCCTGTGTGGACTGCCGGGTCCAAACATCCGACAGTAGGTAATTCAACAACCATGTACTTCATTCAGTGACTGTGTGACGCATTAGTAATGTAAGGTCTATGTTGCACATACATGGGATTAGGCAAAAGATAGGGCACAGTGGTCAGAAGCAAACACCATGCTTCTGTGTCGCCTGTGGGTTGATCAAATCAACAAAAAGAACAGTGTTCAAGGGCAAATGAACTGGCATGAAAGCGAACCTAGAAAAGATCCAAGCACGTACTAGGTTGCAACTCAGTAGGGACAAGGTTCTATGGAGATTTAAAAGGCTGAAGCAGTTATGGTTGTTCATCCAAAAGCTCAAGAAAAGCAGTGGGTTGGGCTGTAAGAAGAACGGAAGAACCAGGGCAGAGAAGGAATGGTTGGAGGTAGAGTGCAAGGTAGTTGGTTTGCCACCCTTTTTAGTTTCGCTCATGTGTATTGTTTTTGCTCCATAAATGTCGATTTTCCATTGTTGTTGTTGCAGGGCAAACCAGAATCCAAGAGGGCGGTAAAGAAGTTGCCAGCGTACTATGAGTTGATGGATACAATGTTCTTTGGTTGGGCAGTTGATGGGTCAACTTCATCTGCTTGTGGCGGAGTATCTAGGGGGAAGCAGCCGGAGGAAGCAGATGTAGAAGAAGAAGAAGATGGCCTAGGTGCTAGACAGCCAGATGCAGAAGGATTCCAT
This sequence comes from Alloteropsis angusta, assembly GCA_037127165.1. Taxonomy (NCBI): domain Eukaryota; kingdom Viridiplantae; phylum Streptophyta; class Magnoliopsida; order Poales; family Poaceae; genus Alloteropsis; species Alloteropsis angusta. Next base: position 19,972 of record JAZFNS010062666.1, on the reverse strand, counting down.
CCTCATGGCGCAAACCCTGCTGATGATGGGTTCCCACTTGATTACCCCTCAGCTCCCGCTGAAGGCTTCCCCTTGGATGATATACATGGTGCTGCCGCTGTTCATGGAAGTGGTCTTGACTTCATCAATGAAGATGCAGAAGGTGAAGATGACAATGTCATGCCGCTATTCGCAATGCCTCCGGCCCGTCTTATGCGCACCTCAAGTAGCAGCGGTAGCCGGCGAGGTAGAAGCACAAGCACAACACCTCAACTCCAACCAAGAAATCAAAGAGCCATGCTGTTGCTACCATGCAGGAGTACATGGAAAGAAATATCAAGGAGTTGGAGAGGAGGAATAACTTTATGTGGCAGCAAATGGCACAGAAGAACCAGTGGATGCAGCAACAGCAACAAATGAGTCAGAAAATGATACAGCAACAAATGCATCAACAAATGAGTCAACAGATGCAAAAGATGCATGTTACCATCATTTCAGACAAGATTAACAGGGTGCTGCAACTGGCTCACGAATGTGGTGTTGACGAGACGGACGACAAGTTGTGGGATGCTGTTTTCAAGATTTGTGAATCTGAAATGCACATGGATTTCTTCATGGGCCATGCAACTGCTGAAGGGAGGTTATGCTTCATAAAGAAAAGGTGGAACAAGACAACTAGGATTTGCGTAGCTTTCCAATTTGAAATCTGAATTTTTGTTTGGGTGTTGGACTGTTTCAGTTTTGAACTATGTTAGTTTTGAACTATGTGTGATGTGAAATATGTCAGTTTTGAAGTCTGCTTTAAATAATTGTGTGCTGTATAATTAGTGTATGCCAAGTACCATGATATTGTATTTTGAGGTTCACATATGACATGTGTAGTTCATTCTTGTTTTGCAAGGTCCAGCACCAGAACAGGGAAGAGTTTAAGAGGACTTCCTCTCCATGCTGATGTTTGACCCTGATGAAGAAGAAATGTGGGCTGAATATGACGATTTCATGGTCAATGATGATTGTATGTTAAGGTATGCCCTGCATGTAGACAAGTATCTCGATAGGGCACCATATAGGAAGCATGATAGATCAGCTGAGGAATGGGTACAAAAGCGGCTTACCAATGATGATGATTGCTACAAAATGTTTAGGCTTAACCTAAATCTGTTTTATAGCTTGCATGACCTCCTAGTTGAGCCATATGGACTGCGCTCTAGCAAAAGGACTAGATCCATAGAGGCCTTAGGAATGTTCTTATGGATCCTTGGAGCAAAGCACTCAGTTAGGATAGTAGAGAACATCATAGAGAGATCTCTAGGCATTGTCCACAACAACTTTGTTAAGGTTTTGCAATGTGTTGTGAAGCTGGATGATAATATTATCAAGCCATTGGACCCAAACTTTAGTACAATTCACCCTAGATTGGAATATGCTAGGTTCACGCCCTACTTTAACAATTGCATTGGAGCCATAGATGGGACACACATACCATGTAAGGTGCCAAGTGAGAAGCTTGTGCAGTATTTGAACCGGAAAGGATAGACTTCACAAAACGTGTTGGTTATTTGTGACTTCGACATGAGGTTCACTTTTGTTCTAGCTGGATGGCCTGATTCTGTCCATGACATGAGGGTGTTCAATGATGCTATGAATAAGTGGAAGAACCAGTTCCCACACCCCCCAAGAGGTACTGACATTGCCGTTTACTTAATTCAATGTGTATGGTCAGCAAAGGATAGCGCTGGAGGCATATAAATTTAACTATTTCTTAACTGTTTGTAGGCAAATATTATTTGATGGACTCGGGCTACCCCCAGAGAGGGATACCTAGCGTCGTCCATGGGACACAAGTACCATCTTGATGAATTCAGAAATGGCCCGGTAGCTAGAGGTAGAAAAGAAAAATTCAACTACGCTCATTCTTCTCTTAGAAATGTTGTAGAGCAGTCGTTTGGAGTGCTGAAAAACAAATGGCGCATTCTATTTGAGATACCTAGTTATCCACTGGAGAGGCAAACCGAGATTATCAAGGCTTGCTTTGCACTCCATAACTTCATTAGAAACAGTGACATACAGGATAATGACTTTGTCGCTGCTGCTAATGATGCAAATGTGGTCCATGGGGTTGGTCGGGATGAGTGGCCATCCATGGATGCTTTTCGTCAATGGATTGCTAATTGCTTGCGCCCTGATGAAGAGTGAGTACCTGTGTGCTTTGCATGTGTGCAAACTCTATTTATGTAATCTGGAGTGATTATTCATGTAACCAAGTGTTTGGCAGACCTGTTACAGTTATACTGCTGATGCATATGTGTTGATGTTAATTTGATGCTTGCAGTTTTCTATTTTAATGGAATGGATGTGTGGGAAGGTGTTCAAAATGGGTACTACCGGCACTGTGCTTCCACTGTGCACTAGTGCTTGCACTGTGCTAGCTGTGTGAAGAGCAACAAATGTGCTGATGATGTCATGTATGTGGTTGTGTAAGAGTCACATCCAAACTTTTGTAAGCTCAATTAAACACCACTCAAACTTTTGTTTGTGCAAACTTGCCAATGCAAACATACTTCACTCAATTAAACACCCCGCTAACCGAATTTCAAATAACTGTTTCGGATCAGGACCGAAGAGATGATGTATTGCTCCCACTTGCCGGAGGGCACAGACGACAACTGTTTGGTTTTATGTTCACCATTTTTCATGACATTTGTGTTATGGCGTGGAAGATACGAATCGCTAGCCAAGTTGTTGACAAAGAATTGAATGAAAGTTTACCATGTGCCTGACACTTTGCCGTGTGCAATTTATCGGGAACACGACAAACCATATGTTTGCCGTGCGCCCAAACTAATACACACGGCAAAGTTATGATACATGGCGACAACAATCTTTGCCGTGTGTCTTGGGCCAGGCACACGGTGAACTAACTCTTTGTCGTGTGCCCTGGACCTGCCATACGACAAATAGGATTCACTTGTGCGACAGCTCTAACGGCCGGCGCCGGCCGTTAGCCTTTGCCGTGTGCCCTGTCCGAGGCACACAACACAAGGTTCCTTTGTCGTTTGCCCTTGCCTGGCACATGGCAAAGGACTGATTTGCAGTGCGTCTCTTCTAGGCTCACGACAAACTTCCCTTTTTAGGAAGGGATTTTTGGATTGAGGTCATTACAATTTCCAGAACTTGGAGAAACGTCATTATAATTCACCCTATTGGAAACTTGCCACTACAATTCTACAATACTCGCAGTCTTGCCCTGTTCTACGTTTTTCGGCCACTTGGGCCCATTGTTAGGCGTATACGCCCATACGCTTTTCTGTATGAACGTATTTGNCCCCTTTGTTGACCCGTCCCCATCTCTCACGCTCTCCTCTCTCGCTCTGTCTCTCTCACGCTCTCTTCTTCTCGAATCGGTGACGGCGGCGNGAAACCTAACCGTAGCCGTCGTCATCGTGCCATCGGTGTCCTGCCCGATCCCGTGCCCCAGCTCAGTCCCTGCAGCCCACGGCCCTGCTCCGCCCCTACAGCCCGGCCCCGAGCTCTCCTCCCGATTGCAGCGCCCGCATCGCCCACGCTGTGCCATGGCAATGCGGGGGTCAAGAAGCCCGATGAAGGCAGCTTCGATGGGCTCGAGCGTGATGGCCAGCGGTAAAAGGGAGTGCTCGTATTGCCATGTTCCTTTGGTCTGGATCCAGAGCAAGCAGTCGGTGATGAAGGATGAGTGGTTTGTGGTGTGCCCCTACAATGTCAAGGTAGGATTGTTGACATTGCTTACCTCTCTATGTTTTCATGATTGGATACTATGACTGTTGCGTTAAGGGTGATCCAAGCACTTGCGGCTACATCCGCTCTGAGTTGGAATATGAGTACCAGGAAGAACAACAGAAACCCCAGGCGCCGGAAGGAAAGGTGGAATCAAGGGACTGTCTTGCTGAATTGAAAGAAGAAGTGCAAGAGTTGAAGCAAACCGTCGAGAGTGGTGTAGATGATTTGTGGAAATTGAAGCAACAGGGTGTGGTGGACACTATGAAATGCCATGTTGTTCTAGATGGTTCTGTGTTATTGTCTGTTGTTGTTGGCTTTTTAGGTGTTGTGGTTGGTGTCCTTGTTGCTCAATTGCTCAAGTGAACAGCGAGTATGTATGTGTGGGTTTGGCACTGTGTTGCTTTTGGTTGTATGTACCCCTGAATTTCAAATGGAATGAAATGGTCAAGGTGTGTTCTGTTATGATTTTGTTATGAATTTGTTATGATTTAACATCTGGTCTTGTGATTTGTTGAATCAATCCATAACAAAAGCACATAGTTCACAACCATGACAGGTCCACAAGCATTACACAGAAATTCTAGAACATTTCAGATAGCAAATGACAGAAATTCTGGAACATTTCAGATAGCAAATGACAGAAATTCTAGCACAAGCAAATGACATAAATTGCAGAATGCATGAGGCACAAGCAAATGACAGAAATTCTGGAGTATTTCGGATAGATGAAGTTCACACAAGCATTCAGAGTCATGTGCCATCATAGGTCCTAGGTTAATTACATAAGCCATCACAGGTCCATCACAGCACAAGCATGTAGTTCATGTGCCATCACATTGGTTCATTACATAAGCCATCTAAGGCACATTACATAAGTCATACAGGTCTATCACAAAATAAGTCCCCCTGCCACTTGACCATTACATCACAGGTCCATCAGCCAAAAGATCTTTCAGTCTTTTGACAACCTTAGCTGGAGGAGCTGTTGAAGCCCTCTTCTGCTTCTTATTTAGGGGTGTAGCTTTCTTCTTCTTTGGTGCTTTCCCCTTTTTCTTCCCCTTGGATGGTCCAGCAGATTCCTGTTCTGAACTCTTCCTACAGTGACAGTATAGGATCATGACAGTAAGCTAATGCAAATAATTAAGATGCATGAGTATAGGATAAATAAGATGCACTTCAGTAAGCTAACCTTTTGTTGCTTGGCTTGCTTGTGGTAGTAGTCTCACCATCTTCTACCATCTAAAGTTTGCAAGTCTTGGCAAAGTTCCCAAAACCTCCACACCTTCTGCATTTCACTTTGTTTTTGTTCATATTTTGCTCAATTGAACCCCTTATTCTTTTCACCTTAGGCCTGCCAGGTGCTCTACCCAGCAAAGGTGGGTAAACCTTGTAACCAAGATTGACTTCTGGCCATTGGATCCTGTCTTTCATTGGCTCCACTCTTCCCTCATAAGCAGCTTTGAACCTTTCCACTGAGTAGTAATCATGCACAAAGTCATCTATCTTCATTCCTATGTTTGAACATATCCATGCTAAGGCATGCTTGCATGGTTTGCCAATGACTTGTCATTCCCTGCAGGAGCAACTTTTTCAGATCCACTGTGTGCCTCCTATGGTTATTCTAGTCATCAAGCAGTGTAACTTCTGCGAAGTGCTCATCACTGATAGTGATCTTGACTACCTTCAGCTTGTTGCTTATAGCATGCAGATCCTTCATAACACTAGGTAGGACCCCATCTGCCCAATCTTGGGCAATCTTCCTCCTAATGTGTCTTTTCTCCATGATGAGCTCTCTAATCCTGTCTAAAAGTTCATGGAGATGCAGTCCTTTCAAGTGCTTGATCTGAGCATTGAAACTCTCAGACACATTATTAGTTAAATAATCACACTTGCTAAGCACAGAGAAGCCACATCTGTACCAGATCCTGCCATGACTCTCTTGAAGGTAGTCAATTGCATATGGAGCAAATTCAAAAAAATTCTTCATATGCCACTTGAACATGTACTCAGTATAGCTCTTGGCAGCAGGATACAGATGGTCAGTGAAAACATCCCCTGAGTAGTGCTTCATGAAGTTGATGTACATATGCCTCATGCATTCTCTGTTCTCAGCGTGTGGAAAAACTTTGACTACAGCTTTCTCTAACCCTTTACAAGCATCTAAGCATAATACAAGGCCAGGTGGGTCTTCTATCACTTTGTGCAAATTCTCTAGAAACCAGGTTCAATTATCTTCAGTTTCTGAGTCAAAAACAGCATATGCTACATGATACAACCAGTTATGCCCATCAACACCTGTGGCTGAAGCCAACTGACCAGTGTACTTGCCATGTAGAAAATATGCATCTACACCTATAAAGGGCCCACAATCAGCTAGGAACCCATCAATGCATGGCTTTAAAGCTACAAACACCCTCTTGAACCTACTCTTTTTACCAACTTTCTCAACCTCTATTTCTACAAAGCTAACAGGTGAAGTCTCTTCTAAGTGAGCAGCCCAGTTGAAAAGAAGCTGAAAGCTTTCCTCATACTTACCATGGATTTGGTCCAGGGCAACCTTCAATCCAGACCAAGCTTTTGAATATTTCAGTTTTATCCCAAAGTCACCTTCCAACTTCTCTTTTGCATCATTTGCTCCCCTTGTTGGGTTATTCTTCACCCAGTCAGCAAGCATATCTGCACACCACCCCTGACTAGCCATTTTGCCTTCAACCAGTTTGGTTGTTGGACAGTTGTGCTCAGCAGGAAGTTTTTTGATCTACACAAATAATACAAACACAACTGTCAAGTATCAAGAAAGACACATAACTATGAAGCATTAGTTGTTAGTTAACATACACAGAAGTACTGAGCCATGTACCTTTATTGTTTTCTTATAAAAAATTGTGGAGGCATGAATCCTCCAAGGGCATCCCTCAGCAGCACACTTAGTTATGAACCTTGTCTTGTCTGTCTTCACCCCAGTTGCAAATGCAAAGCCTATCTCCACAACATAGTGCCTTGTGGCTTTCCTGAATGATTTGATATCAGGAAACAACTCCCCCTTCACTATCTTTCGGTTATCAAGGTCATGCAGTACATGTACCTCCAAGGGATCAGCATCATCCACCTCTGTCTCAACATTGACAAATTCATCATTTTGCTCAACTGAGGCATTATAATTAGCATTGTCAGTTGGTTGTGCAAACTGAGGAGCAGGTGGCACTAAGCCATACATGCCCTCATTACTCCAACATATTCCTCTGGGTTGTCAAAGATATCAGGCTCCCTATGAGGCTCTATCTCATCAGCGACACTAGCAAGCTCTCTCTCATCAGCAACACTAGCAGCCTCTCTCTGAGCAGCAACACTAGCATGCTCTTTTGGCATACTGGCAGCTGCATCTGCATCAAACTCTACATGTGTTTCATCAGGAGGAACCACACAAAGAGGCTCCAGTGCATCAAAGTCAGCTTCCTCACATTGGGTTCTATCAAAGACTCCTACAACCTGACAGCCCATCTCCTCCTTATACATTTCAAAGAAATCCACCATCTGTATCTCATCAACTAATCTGGAATCCTCATTCAATCTTTTGTCATAGAACCAAACAGTGGGTGTCTGGTTAGTGCATAGATTCAACTCGGTTGTCAAAGATTTCATCAGCACCTCCAATGTCATAGACCCATACTCTGCATCCCACTTAAAGGTTCTGCCTTTTCTGTAGGATGTCCTACCATATGAATCTTTCGAAAGAAAACATTGGACTTTAATCTCTAGTGCAAACATCACATCCCTACGAAGTACAGTAAATTGAACCCAAAATGAAATTGTACATGCACAAATCAACCCTAATCAACTAGTTTCATAAACACCAACCGACAAATCACGAAGGAAAGGGGGCTAGGGTTTGGCCGTATTGGTACCTGGATGCGTCGTCCTCCATCGCCGCCGCACTAGTGCGACAACGACGCGAGGAAGATGGGAACGTCACCATCAGGGCGCCTCCATCCCCTCCAGTGGATGCGCACCATTGGTTAGGGTTCCTCTCCATCAGAAATGGCGGGCGGTGGCAAGATCTGGTGGCGGGGAGAGGAGGAGAGTGCGAGAGAGGAGACAGAGTGAGAAGAGAGAAGAGAGCGTGAGAGATGGGGCGGCTGTGGGTTTGATAGTTAACAAAGGGGCAAATACGTCCATACGGAAAAGAATATGGGCGTATACGCCTGACAATGGGCCCAAGTGGCCGGAAAACGTAGAACAGAGCAAGACTGCGAGTATTGGAGAATTGCAGTGGCAAGTTTCCAATACGGTGAATTATAATGGCGTTTCTCCAATTCTGGAAATTGTAATGGCCTTAATCCAAAAATCCCTTTTAGGAAATGCCCTTCCTTAGGGCAATGCTCCGGTGGCGGGCAATCTCCATAATAGCCAACGGGGCTACCCACAACGGTGACATCTGCCGTCTTCGCTATGGTAGAGCTTCTGCAAACCCCCAAGGGCCTCTCCTCCCTTGCACAACCACCGGTGGCCTCTCCACAAAGCTTTGTTGGAGGGAGCTCTCATGACTACAACGCCCCGGATTTACAACACTTGGTGCGTGCAAGCACCGATAGCAAAGAGGTATGTAAGCCTCACTAAATTCTAGACTAAAGCCTAAATCGAAGTGTTAAGAGGGCTAAACTAGCACTAATCAAAGCTTAAGACTTGTTACTAATTTTCTAATCTTCTCTTAAACATTTTGGCGGATAGATCACATGAAATGGTGAACTTCAACACCCAATAGTTTTTTCAAGCTCTGACACCTCTCAAATGGTCGGGTGGATGGGTGTTTATAGCCCCAACCAAAGGAACAAGCCATAAGCTAGTTGTTGGTGCTTTTGTGTGTAGGACCAACTATTGCGGTACCCTATGGGTGTAGCACCATAACTTCCTATCCTCCCACGTACAGGTTGTCGTTGAGTATCTGACAATGGGTCCATGACTACCATCGACTATTGCGGTCCTTTATCAAAGGAGGCCACCGCAATAGTCTATCAAACTATAGCCAGACTTCAACTTTTTGACCACCACCGACTGTTGCGATGGGTCTTCAGGCAAAGCACCGCAATAGTCGGTGCTGCTGCCTGTCTATCCAAGTTTTGCACCTGCCAGTCGACCGACTATTTTGGTACTTCACCAACACTTGCACCGCAAATGTCGGTGGCTTTCTCATCTTCCAGCTGAGTCTCTGCTTTGATCGATTAAATGCGGTCCTCTTCTTTCTTGTTCGTTTACTTCATTTCTTCGCGGGTTTTTCTTTGGGTTTCTTAATACCATGTCTTGGATATCAAAGTCTTCTTTTCAGCTGTGGTTTGGATATCATGACTTAGATACCCTTCCATCCTTGGGACCTAAAATGTTTTATTGTTATTCAACCACCAAAATCACAATGGCCTATCACTAGGTCCATTTTCCTAACACTACCTCCACCAACTATTTTTCGGTGCTAGAGGTCAAATGTGCTTCTGGTCTGTAATGTACTGGTTGTGCCGCCTGGCATTAGGTGAAATATCTCCCGAGAGGTTTCTACTAGGTAACAGTTACGCTTGGAGAGCTAGTGGCGATGTTGAAAACAATGTAGACCTTGACCTAGCCATTGGGGAACTCCTTGACAATACGCATGCCAGTGGTCTTACTACGGTGGTGTTGCTAAGGCCTCGTTTGTTTCCGACTCCCGCTCTCAACCACATTTGGATTATAAGCTAAATGAAGATTTTATCGTTTATCGCTTTTCGTTTATTGTAGTTCAAATATCTTAAGCGGATTATCACAGAAGCAAAAATAAATGAAAATAGGCCGGACGTATGGTGGGATTATCATTTATTTAACTGATAAGTTACTTATAAGTGGAAACAAACAGGACAGCCTTGGATGCTTGGTGGTGCGGATTGCAGTTGGGCTTTGCTGGAACCTGGAAATAGCTGCGACTCCGATGCCGAATGAGATGTTTAGTTTACCGCAGATAATTAGGTGTGCGAGCTAGAGTCATCGCCGACGACGCCCGGAATTTCGTTGCGCTTGTGGTTAGGAATCATGTCAAGTCAACACCGTTGACGCCAAATGCCATGAAAGGACCACGCATGATTCAGGTAGAGCCATCACCTCAGAAAAATGTCTCCACATTATGATGTCAAGGTCATGTCACCACTTCAGTCCAAACCCGCTTGATGCGGCAGCTACTTCACCACGTCTGTCCAAACCCCGCTTGACGCGGCAGTGACTTGCCTCTTACGTAATTCATGTACCAGACCTCCTCCAGCAGTGACATATCATTAGCTCATAAAACTAAAATATAATATTTTGTCTATGCGAGAAAAAAAAGAGGTATGAGCTATCGATATCCGCGTACACAAATTTCAAAACTATGTGAAGGTGATATCTATTTATATTTTAAGCTATGTATTAAAAGCTAAACAATTAGATAAGTTGTCTCTTTTGCTATTTTTTATTACTATGAGTTAGTGGTTAACTGTGACTGTTGGAGAAGGCCTGACACTGAAATGCCCTCGTACTGATCTACTTGACCAGGTGGAAACAAAACAATGACCAGTGAATAAGGGTGTGTTTGGATCCTTAGATTAAAGTTTAGTCTTCATCACATCAAATGTTATGATGCTAATTATAAAACTAACTACATAAGTTCTGGGCTAATTCGCGAGACAGATCTATTAAGTCCATGTTTAGTTCCTCAAACTTGCATGAATTCACTATTGCAAAAGTGCATTGGAAAACGTGCTCCCTCTCTATTTTTATGGAACCCAAAGTTTACCAACTTTCACGAACTAAACATACCCTAAGCCTAATTTAGGTATATAAACAGAGGCCGGAGAGCCACAAATACTTAGCCCCAAGAAAGGGGGAGGATTTTGAACAAGTCAATGCATATACCAAGTTAAAAGTGCCGATGGCAAGAGTATTATTCAGGAAGCTCAGTCAAGTTAAAAAAAATAAAAAAAATCAGGAAGCGCGTTCAAAGTTCAACAAGCTGGGGCCACAACTCGAGTAGATGTCGCACGCTCTGCCACGATCGGTGCCGTGTCAGCTCCACTGATTTTCGTTTTGTGCCATGAGCACGCTTATAAATTTACCATGGGCAAACTTTTACCGGAACCCAAACAAAGACCAAGATGGCATCATCCATCACTTCACTTCTTCCACAACTACAAACGGTGACGAGTAGATGACTCAGGGGCTCTGGCTCTCGGAGCATGACGATCGAGCTGGCGGACAGGGAGACGGCGTTCTAAAGCTGACAGACGGCGCCTTGATGTGAGCAGGTCCGGCATGCAGAGATTGCAGAATACCGTGACGAGCAGGTATGGTTAGATACATACCGATGCTAAGTAGCAGTATGTGAGAAGGGCTTTGGTGGTCAGGGCACAGAGACTCCGGATGCATGTCCTGCATGGCATAATGCCATAATCTATGCAAGGCTCATCAACTCCTGACCTGTTAGGTCCACGTTGCCGCGGAGGTTTGCAACGTCGGAATGGGATATGCAACATTAGCATGCAGCTGAGCGCTCATCACTCATCAGCCCCGCCATCACGAGCAAGCGGCGGATCATGCTGTATCCAGTCAATGCACTCTGAGCTAATTCTGTTGGACAAGCTGATGACTACGGTCACGTCTGCTTCTTTTGCCTGCACAGGCAAGATCGGTTAGGAAAGCGGATTGCCTTGCTAGATCAATTTCCTTCAAGTTTCGTGTCCTCCTTTTTCCCTTGCTAACGAACAAAGTTGGGAAACCACTTCAACACCCGCTGCAAGTTGTTTCAGAAACCGCTTCAAAAAAATTTTAAAAAAATTATGGATTGGAGGGTAGGTTTCCCATTCAACATTGGGACCGGTTGCTGGCTGGTTCTTAGGA
>JAZFNS010061095.1:18112-31179 GCA_037127165.1 Alloteropsis angusta | reverse complement strand
CTTAAAATAGTTTGACTCTCCAAGACTCTTGGAATGACTTATAATTTGGAACGGAGAGAGTACTAGATTTCTTTCTTCTCTGGATACATGTGTTTGTATATCTGTCAGTCTAGAAGAAAAGTCTCCGGAATCGGGTGGCTCTGCCTTGGAAGAAACAAACTCTTTGACAAGTAAGCACGGCAATTTTCATGTGAAAAGATGTCGAAGAGCTGTTCGCTTTCACAAGATTATTTCCAAGTGCGTATGCCCACAGAAAGGGACGCAGACTGGAATTCGAAATTCTCTGCTGATATAATTGTCGTTTGTGTTCATGTGCGCCGCCTCCTGAGCGGGCAGCCGAAACTCCGTGTGGCTCGCATGGAGGACGGCGGCAGGGCTCGTTTTCCCTTTCTTCCATAGATCTGGAGGGTGCGGGTGCACTTGAGGAAGTTCACCGGTGCGGGGCGGTGTTTTCTGCAGCAGTGGAGCCTGCGGATCATGGATCCAGCGTGGCGCTGGCCGGATCTGATGCTGTGTGCCACGGTGGGGTGTCGACCGCGTTGTGGGTGGCGGGTCGGCGGTACGACCCGCTCAGCGGCCGCATGCGGCAGTGCTCGTGACGCCCAGTGCACCGTGGTGGGCTCTCGACTAGCGTTGATGGTGCCAGTGACGTGGGGAGACAGGCTGACGGCGTGGTGTGCAGTAGATCACGACGTCCCTGGTCCGACAGATGCTCGTTGGTCAGGATGGAGTTGTTGGCTGCGGCCGTGCAGAGGCTCATCGGCTGCTCCATGGTGGTGGGCTGGTGACGTTGTTCGTCTCTTTTCATCGCGTTGACGATGCGGGTGAAAACACATCCCTCTATGGGGCGGCATCGATGGCGCCATTGGCGTCATTTCCTTCCTGAAAGTGACGTCGAGCATTTCTGTCGCTGACCATGGCTCCTATTTGAGGCCAGTAACATGGGCGTCGGTCTTCCCTGTCGGATGATAGCGGAGAAAACCCAACCAATTTTGGGTTGTCACTACGTCTAACAGATGTCTTTCGAGATCGCTTCGATGCTTAGATATCAACCGACGCATGGTCCATGAGGTGGCGGCCGGTGTTGGCCGGATTTACTCTTGCTTGGTAAATTAAAGTGGAGGTGACCGGATTCTTGGTTGCCGATTCATTGCAGAAAACCGCCGGAGAGCGACGACAAAATTTGTATGTCGCATTCCCTACTCAACGATGACCGAAGATAGTGATCAGCCTTCATGATGGCTACGAGTGACCCCAATAGATTCTGGACTAGGCGGTCGTTAGTATTCATACTCATGTATTAAAGTTTTTTAAGATACTTTATTAGATGTTTGCATGCTGAGATTGAAAGATTATGTGTGTTACCGTAGAGACCGGAATGTCATTCCATTTAGAAAAAAAAGTGTTTCCGGTTTTCAGCATACGCCGCAATCTGTTTTCAGGAAATTTGAGCGCCGAGTAATGGACATATAAACTTTTTTTTTTGAAACATGAACATGTAACCTTGGTACAAGGGAACATGTTTGAACACCTGTGCTTTGGGACATGCTGATAAAGTACGTTATCTGAACGATCTGCACCTTCTGCAGCTGGAAATCTGATGTGAACAGCAGTAGTAGCAAACAAGTCTCTCTCTTCAGGGTACAGTCAAGGTATTAGATGCGTATTCAAGAACAATTTGCATGGAGAATTAGCTCCCTGCCCGCTGATATCGAGACTTGACAGTTACTTGCACGGAGAATTAGCTCCCTGCCCGCTGATATCGAGACTTGACAGTTAGCTCAGTGTTAAGATGGAGGGTCAAAAAAATTCACCCTCCTTTGACCACTAATTAGGAGTATTAAATAAAGTCAGTTTACAAAACTATCTCTACAACCCTCTGTAAATTCGCAAGACGAATCTAATGAGGCCTTTGACCGCACGATTATAGAATGATTACTGTAGCATTACTATAGCAAATAATGGATTAATTAGGCTCGTTAGATTCATCTCGAAAAGTTACGCTCATATGTGAAAGAGGTTTTGTAAATAGACTTTATTTAGTACTTCATGCAAAAAAGATTTCTTTTTAAAAAATTGTTACGCAATCCATCTGAACACGGTAGACCTGCCGACTGACAAGATCTGCACGAGAGCTCGCTCCACTGGCTGCACGCGTGTACCCACGCTTTCCCGTGGCAACAGCAGGACCCTGTGGGCCGTGGTGCAAACGGGAATGAAACCCCAGAAGCGGGGCGGGCCGGTTAAGCCTGTGCCGCCACCATCCATTCTTTTCCATAAGGAGAAAGTCCTTTCATCCTTTCACAAATTATAGGGTTGTTCGAGTTTCGTCCCTCTCGGTTAAAATCAGATGTTTTCTGTTTCTAAATTGTTTATCTTGTTTGTTGCCATAAGTCCCCTGGCTGTTTTCTGGGTGGTTTTGGGCAACATGGCGATAGCTTGGTGTCTACGTGGAGCGGTCCATGGTCTTCCCGGATTTGCGCTTCCCAGGCCCAAACCCACTCTTCGTGCCCTGGTCAAAGGACATTTTGCTTGGTGGCGTGCGCCTAACGCTACCCAGAGCTTGGGGCAGGGTGGGGTTGGATGCGCATGAACTGTGGAGGTGGTTCATTCTGGATGAAAACCCTGTTTGGCTTGGACAAGCGACAGTGGCGCTTGATGTCACTCTCGTCCTTTGTGGTGTCGCCATGGGCTTCCTCACCTTTCATGGTCTTCGTCCTGCCGCTTCGCAGCCGCTGTAGGTCATCGTCTTTTGGCCCTCTTGGGTGGGCGGCGCCTTATCCCTTGGTGCCAGATCTCTCCTAATTCCCTCTGTCGTGTGCTTGCGTCGCTAAGCTCCTTCACCTCCCCCTCCTACTACAACGGGTTACCGCCTCCCTGCCCCGCTCGAAAAGCTTGTGCCTTTAGGTTTGCGCTGGTGCTGGCGGGGGCCGGTGGCGACGCAGAGTAGGGCTGCTCGCCAGTTGCATGCTGTCCATGGTTGCTTTTTTGGCATGCTTGTGGCGGTGCAGATTGGTGCCAGTGGTTCGTGTCAATGTGGCGAGGTGGGGACATGGCTCTACTTTCGGTGTAGGGCACATGTCTGAGGGTCGCAAGGTTGTCCCATCTCACTGGCTTGGGCATTAAGGGGTTGTTGAGGACGAGTGCATATTTGGGGGTTTGAACACTATGGGTGAAAAGTCTGGTTTCTGTTAGTGTCAACAATGGCTACGCTCTTGGGTAGCTCTTCCTGTTGGGGGCATTGCCATGGTGTTCCTTCTCCTTTGGTTCTGTCAGGTGAAAACCTGGTTCATCCCCTGACGAACGGCCGATGTCGTCGCTTTTTGTGTCATACCCTTCATGAAGACATGGACATATGGTTCTTTATATGCACTCAATCCAAAGGTCCCTTGATTGCCTTGGTCGCCTCTCTATTACCGGCGTGGTCATTTTCGCTACGGTGTGCATGTGCCTGTCGTATGGTCGCTTGGTCATTATGGTAGTCACAAGTTCTCTTTGGTCACTTTGAATCACTAGGAGGAGCTCTCAACCCCATCTGATGTGTCGCGGTTTGCTGCTCTCGGCGCTCAACAGGCTTCTCCAATAAAGGCAATGTTTCTTTTTTGTTGTAGTTGCTCTACTGTCCAGTTGTGTTTCTGTTTGTAATTGTTACTTCCATCTTTGCTTAATGAAATACGCGTTAAGCGCGTTCTCTAAACAAGAGAATGCAAACTTGGAACAAAGATTTTTATTCCGTGATTCGGCTGGCACTAGGCCAATCATACTCCACATTGGAGCTCCACAAACAATACTCTCCCAGCCACCACATCTTGCTTCCCAGTTAAGGGCTTGAGCTCACCATAAGACTTCCTCCAATTAAATGAGCTAGCACATAGCTCTAAGTGCTTTAAGAGACAACTCCTCCAATGGTCTAATTCTTAGTACCTAGCTCATGATATGAATGACCCCACATATGATTCTCACATGGTCTTGAAGTGTGTACATGGGACTATCTCTTGATCAAGAGATAGCTCTTCTATCTCTCCATTAAAATATTATATGTCATGTCTTTGAGCTAGCTAAGAGTCAACCATTGGAGAAGGCCTAAAGACTACTCAAGAAGGATGACGAGCTAGTCACAAAGACAAGGCTATCATCAATCTGCTCTTCCAGAGATTTTGACTTTGTTTTCACTACCGAGCTTCTGCAACAAGGATGGGGTCTCCTCATCCCCGAACAAAGTCGTCGACGCCGCTTCACTCCAAGCAGCAGGGTCGAAGACTTGCTGGTGAGTCACCAAGACTCCAAGGGACCAACACACCAAGAAGGGTGGTTCACTGAAAAAACCAACCACAAGGCAATGATCCTGGCAAACCCTCTCACTAGTTACCTTGTGTATTCCAGTGCAAACAATGTTTGTTCTCTTATGCTTGGCGATTCATCAGTATGTTCTATATTTGCTTGGATGGATCCAATTTTTGGTTGTGGTTTTTTCACTCGAATTGGACCCTAATCTCTGTTGGTATTTCTTACAGTCGCAGATGAATTTGCAGGCGCACATATATCGTTGTAGCTTTCACCTGGAAATATTCAGGGTATCGGAATGTATGGAACATGTGTCTTCTGAACTACGCTGCTAGATTAGCCTAATGACAACAAGGTAAATTAGGCTAAGGTATCAACGATCCATATGGGTTTAGGATCTTGGAAAAAGATAGGTTCTATGGTTAAGTACATGCTACCGACATCGGCTTACCTCTTGTTTGCCAGGGATCTCTGGCCTGCAACTGTACGCTATGCCTAAACGTGGACGATTATAAAGGTCGAACATGGCTATCACCACCTCTCACTACCTCTACAAACCTTGGCACAAAAGGCAACCAATGGCAGCCTCTAGTCTAGACACCACGTCTACATTATCAATCACTCCCCTAATCTCGACGTCACGCCTATAGAAGATTTAGATTTCTTACCTAAATAGGACACTGAACCCACAAGAGATTCACCACCATAATAGAATATCAATCACATAAGCAATCATATGAAGAGTTACGAGCTTGGAGTAGAGCGTCGACAGGCCCATCACTTATCTTGACTACTCCTCACTCATACAATGGTGGGCTTTATGGTATTGTGCCCCCCCACATATGCATTTAAATATATTGGTTCAAAAATATGTGAGAATTGTAAGAACAAGCAAGTTCTTTATGTAGTTTGGAGTTGAGTGGCACTCGGAGTAGTTAGGTCAACTTTGGTTGTACTATAAAGGGGTAGGAATAGTATCTTGACCTACATTTTTGGATGTTTATACCTAGTAATCCACTGAGGGTAGCCTATGTGGTTGAATGTTAAGGGGTGGATTGTGGAATTGAACACAATGGTTACACAATATGTAGAGATTTGAACAGGTTTGGGTCATCGAGGTGAGATAATACCCTATGTCCTGTGTGGGGATGTTTATGGATTGCAAGGTATCCACGTTGATCCTAGGTTTTGGAGGGGTTCTTGGCCGCCTTATATAGTCTATCTGCGCTGGGTTATAAGTGGGTTGGAGATCGTATCATACTCGGGTTACAAGGAACATATTTGATAATGGTTAGTTCAAAAACTCTAGAGTAGTCCACCTTTGGTTGTTACCTGTGATAATCTCATATGGAGTCTTGTTCAAGAACTTGTGGAGATATAGCTGTTTGATGGCATGACACGCCGTATTGATAGCTTCGGCCCAAAAGATATCTGGTTTCTTGTATTCATCAAGCATTGTTCTTGTGACTTCAATCAAAGTCCGGTTCTTCCTCTCGACTATACCATTTTGTTGTGGAGCATAGAGAGCGGATAACTCATGCTTGACCCTTTCTTCATCAAGAAATTCTTCTACATTGGGGTTCTTGAATTCCGACCTATTATCACATCTCACTTTCTTGATTTTGAATTCAAACTCATTTTGGGCTCTTCTCATGAATTTCTTGACTATTCCTTGAGTTTCACTTTTATCTTGCAAAAAGACAACCCAAGTGAAGCGGGAAAAATCATCAACAATAACAAGACCTTATTTGTTACCACCAATACAAATGTAGGCAATTGGTCCAAAGAGATCCATGTGTAGTAGCTTCAATGGTCGTGAAGTAATGATGACATTTTTGAGAGGATGAGTTGCACCAACTTGCTTCCTGGTTTGGCACGCGCTACATAACCTATCTTTATCAAACACAATATTTTTGGCCAAGTTCGTCATCCAAACATGGGCTCCTTGGCGATGCCAAATCCAACCCAAGTTACTTTTTCCACTAAACAAGTCCCGGGCATCACTTTATTGGTTGTGAAATCAACCAAGTAAAGTTTTTTCCTTCAAGCGACCCATAAAAGCAATAGAGAAATCCTCCCTTCTAAAGATGGTCACACCCTCATTAGAAAGAGACAATTGTAGCCTTTTTTCACAAAGTTGTGCTACCAACTATAAGTTGTATCCCAAAGATTCAACCAAATAAACATTGGAAAGAGATGTATCATTTGAGATTGCAATTTTACCTATACCAATGACACCCCCTTTGCTATTGTCTCCAAAGACAATGGCTTCACCTGATTTGTTATGAACGTCAAGGGGTGTGAACATGCCCTTCTCCCCGGTCATATGATTTGAACATCCACTATCAAGCAAACATGCAGTGCCACCAGAGGAGTAGGCCTACAAAAGAAACTAAGGTTTGGGATTTAGGTACACAAATAGATTTGGGTCCTTGAGAGTCAAGTGCAACAAATTCGGATACCCACACACTCCTTAGAATAGATTTCTTTGTGTAGGAACCAACATATTTCACCACTATTTTACCATTGTCGTCCATTGTAACCATATAGTCGGCGGTGTAGCTTGGTGATGGATCATAGGCAACAACCTTGTTATTGATGGTTGCCATTGTTGAGTTCACAACATTTACCTTAGTTGAACTCTCAACCAATGGCTTGGTTTGAATTGTGTCGCCCTTGATGAAACCATGTGCCATGTTCATCAATTCACCAAGATTGGTTCCTTTGTTGAACACAACAACTTCTTTACCTTTTACAACCTTCCTATCATTTGTCTTTTTGCCCTTGAGGTGCCCAAGCCCATCATTGATATAAGGGTGTCTACCCTCTTTGTATATGACCTTGGGCTTAGGCTTGTCATTTCCTTCATATCCTTCTCTCACAATCATGTTCAATCTTTGAAGTTGATTGTCCTTGTCCTTGATCAAGTTTTCTAGCTTGGCAATGTTAGCACTACAAGCATTGATATCAAATTTGTAACATCTAGAGAAACCTTCACTAGTAGAGACATTGGAATCAAAGGATTATTTAGAATTGGTTTTGGTGCTTTCCCAAAGAGTACCATAGTTTACTTCAAGATTCTTGTATTTAACACCTAAGCATGATAGAATTTCATGAAGTTCACTATTTTTGCTCTTTAGGCTAGCTATAGAATCATTTTCCAATGAGTAGTCCTTCCACATCCTCTTGTAAGAGTCATTAAATAGACACAAGTCTATAGTTAACTTCTCAACCTTAGCCTTTTCTTCATCAAGGGCATTCTCTAGAACAAGGTTTCTCTCCTTTTCAAGGATGAACAATTCTTCTTGTTCATTGATATACCCATCCCTTGTTGCTGCTTCCTCTAAAAGATTTTGATCTCTTTATAGCTTTTCTTTCCAAATGTATTTATCATGTTTTGCTTATATGCTTCATCTTCATCATCTAGGTTAGTTTCTTGATCACTAGATGTAGGAGAGGTAGCAGTGGAAGTGAACATGGGATTAACTTGTACCTTCATCCCTTTACCCATGAGGCACATGGGAATGTCATCGACATCGGAGAGGTTGTTGAAGAACCTTGTTGAAGAAGTGGAAGTTTTTATGGCTAGGCTAGCCACACACTCCTTATCGGAGTCATCACTTGAATCCCATTCTCGACCAATGTGAGCTTGTCCTTGATTTTATTGTACTCTTTTCTCTTCTCCTTGTACCTCTTCTCTTCCTTGTATTTGTCATTCTTGTTTGGGCACTCCGCAATATAGTGACCAAGTTCCTTGCATTCATAGCATCTTCTTTGTGAGTTGCTTCTCTTTTCATCACCACCTCTCTTGTTTCCCTTCTTCTTCATGAACCTCTTGAAGTTCCTAATCATCGTGGTGTCGTGCTTTCTTCATCACTTGAGTCTTTTTTGATCTTTTACCTTGATGTTTTGTTGCTTGTCTCTTGTTCAAGAATTTGTGTAGCACTGAGGGCAATCCCCTTGGTGCTAATTTGACCAATTGACTTGGTAACATCTTTCTCAACCAACTCTCGATGAAGAATCTCACTAAGAAGTTGGTTGGGAGTCATTGTCTTGAAGTTTGAGTCTCTTCTAATTAGTGTAGCAAGCATAGGGTTCCTTGGAGTGAAAGCTCTAAGCATCTTATTTGTTACTTTGCAATCATCCCAATCCTCACTTCCAAGTGTCCTAATGTCGGTCACTGGAAGCATGAGCCTTTCATACATTTGGCTCACGGTTTCTTCGGGGAGCATGACAAATGTTTCAAACTCTCCATGTATCAAGTCAATCTTGCCTTTCCTAACTTGCTCGGTCCCTTCATGTGACTCCATGAGTTTGTCGCAAATGTCCTTGGCCACTTCAATGCTTCGGACCTTATTGAATTCACACAATGAGCTTGTGATTACTCTTGTTGCTTGTGCATTGTGGTAGTAGTCTTGTGCTAGCTCGACCGTCACTTTGCCATCCTTGGGTATCTTGACACGTAACAATCACAACTTCCCAAAGAGAGGGATGAAGCCTGTAGAGGTGCAATTTCATGTCATACGCCCACTTGGCATAATCCTTCCTATCAAAGAAAGGAGGACTTCCAAAGTGCAAAGATTGAAAGTGTAAAGATGAATAATGAGGAGTAGGATCATAGGTACGATCAGTTTGATGTAACCCAATGAAAGGAGCCTTGTCCTTTTCCTCCTTGATCTTCTTCTTGAGGAGCTCTTGGGCTTTCGTTCGTCTTTCTCCTTGATCTTAGCCTTCATCTTCTCTTTTCTGGTTTGTTCTTTTTCTCAACATCGACAATCTCATCATTGTCGTCGCTCAAGCTTAGGTCTAGCCCCACTAAGTGGGCTGGTTTAAATAGATTTCATGGATTGGTTTTTCAATTGGGCTGTGTTAGTTCGGTGGGCAACGAAATTCAAAAAGTTATTGGGCTGGTTGGGTTTGGGCTGCCATTTAGAATGGCTCGGCTCGACACTGTAATGATTCAGCCAATTAGTCACCGCGGGCTTCGCGTGCAGGTTACTAGGTCACATCTCCCGCACGCAGACGCCGTCACGCGAGGCGAGGGTGCCGCCGTCGCGGCGCGTGCGCCTTCGCATCTCCACCTCGCCCACCATCGTGCCTCCACCTCGCCACACCCACGCCACAGCTCCTGCACATACTGTCCTACTCGACTGCTTTCTCCACGGAAGCCACCGCTCAAGTCCGACGACTCCAGGAATTACTTGGTCTCCGGCGTCGTGGTGAAACAACAACCGGAGAATGGAGAGATCGATCCTTCTTTGAACCCCTGCCGGGATCCTCTCTCTCCAGTGGTCGATCTCCTCGTCCTCCCCGTCTCCGCCGCAGTCGATCTCCCCGGTGACCAGTGAGAATCCCTACATGTCCTTCTCGTTTCCTCCCTGATGTTGTTTATTTGTTGGCTAATTGGACCGTTCACTGAATTATTTCACGTGACTCGTAGTTGCCTTAACCCTGCAACGAACCACACTAGGATTAGACGAGTTCAGAGTTTGTTCAGGTGATGGGAAGGTGCAGCCATGGTTCCTCATTATCAGGCCCCAGCCAGTCTTGTGAGGGATCCCATGTGATGTAGAGGACTGAAATCTTTAGAATACGGCCGATCGAGAGTAGCTGTAAACCAGTCCCACTCAGATTCTGCTGTCTAGCAACATCTTTAGATTTTTTTTAACGAAGTGCAAGTGCAATAGCGATGGAATTGGAAATACACCATCAGGCTTCAGGAGTTGGCCATAGAACAAGACTTGTCCTTTAACTGCAACCCTTGCATCTTCACTGAATCACTGGCCATAGCCCATAGAATAGACTGGTCCTTAACTGCAACCCTTGCATCTTCACTGGTCTTGATTACCATCGTTGAGGCGGTGACTGGTGCTAATTATCAGTCCAAGCAGAGCATGTTGATTTGATTAGCATTCAGAAGTAAGAACTGAGTGAAGAATCATTCAGTCGTGGCCTACTTGTTCATTCAAAAAAAGTCCTCCTGGTTATTTGGGTCCTGGTGCTCGTGTCCTTGCCGGACGACATCGACGACAACCTGATGTCGCTGCCATTAACAAACGGAATATATTCTTTGGAGATGCATGTTCTGCTTTCTCAATGAGCACTCTGAATATATCCTGATTTATTATCGTTCTCTCTAAAAGTATTTTTTCGTTCCCAGTTGTCAACGAACCACATTCGGAAACCAATGTGAATAGTTGGGGCACATCTCTATTTTTTTTATATCTTCAGAGACACACGTAAACATGTCGCTTAATTCTGACAACGATTTTAGAGCTATTCTAGAACTTTGTCTGGTGATCTAGTGACTGAGATCAAGCATCATTTCCTTGTGAGCTATCATGGGGATTTAAAAAATTCAGTGAACTCTGTTTGGTGCACAGATTTGTGAACTCTGATCATTTCCTTTGTGAACTCTGTCTGGTGCACAGATTTGTTGTGCACTAAATCATTTGTGTGTTTCAATATAATATGTTATCGTGGTTGCATGTTTATCTTGGTGCTCCATCTGTCTCTGCATCTCAACATCTGAGCACCATTTATGTTTAGCAAGCTAATAAGGTTATCACATCCCTATTGCAGCTTCATGACATAAGGTCATGCTGCTGCTGGTGGTGGTACCATGAGCTGCCCCTCCCCCTTGGAAGGTCTGCAAGGACCAACATCATGTAAATCCTCTTGCTGTCAATTTTTTAAGCTTTATCATCTTGTACATGTATTTACATCCATAATCTGTAAAGCGAAAACCAATTTCTTTTGTACTGTGTGATTTTATTTAAAACCATCAGATTTCTGAATTAGTTGCTCATGCTATTGATGTGAATCTTTAAGTGTAGAACTGGTTAAGGTTTTGTTACAACCTGGCTAGGGTTTATAGTTATCTCTGAATGATATTTTTGCTACAGTGCCTAATATAATTGTACTGAAGGTGCTACTTTGGTTGCCTTGTATGAGAAGTTGTATTGAACCTACTGTTCTATTTTTAATTTGTAATTATATCNCTACTTTGTTAGCTCAATATGTCTACAAACACATCGGAAAGCTCGGATGACTCCCACTCAACTCAAACACGCATTGAAAGGTCTAAGGTTTGGGAATATTTTGAGCAGAATCTGGTGGAAGGTGATAATGGATTAAAAGTTGTTTGCAAATACTGCCACATGCACTTAAGCACTAATTCTGGAACCAATAGCCTTAGAACCCACATATCTGATTACTGTCACGCCATAGGGGAAGAAGATAGGAAAAGATTTATAGCGACCTTGAAGAAACCTGTAGAAAACTTTGTCTTTGATCCCCAGCTTTGTCATGAGTGTATGATAGATTTTGTTATGCATGCTGAAATTCCGTTCAACAAATTTGAGGACCCATACTTTGAGCCATGGATTCAGACTATGCAGCCGAATCTCACTTTATTAAAGCGCCAAGCTATTCGAAATGATTGTTCGGAATGATTGTCTAAAAAGGTACCACACAATGAACCTAGATATTCAAATGAGCTTCAATGCCTAACGTCAGATTTGTGGTCATCGATACAAAATTTAGGCTATGTGGTGGTAACGGCACATTATATCACTTCTGATTTCAATTTAACAAACAAGATTATAAGTTTCAAGGAGGTGAAATATCCTCATACCGGTTTTGCCATTGAAGAGTCTCTTGTTAGTTGTCTAATCGAATGGGGGCATAAGAAACAAAATGATGACTCTAACGTTGGACAATACTAGTAACAAAAATAGCGCGTGTGCGGAGTTGATACATGCCCACAAGTACCAGTTGTTGTTTGAGGGACGTCAGATGTTGTGCACATATCATGAATATCTTGGTTCAGGATGGTATGAAAATTATTCATAATGGGATAAAGAAGATACGCGAGCTCTTGAAACACACTGACTCATCACCTTCATGAATTCAGGCATTCAATGCGATTGCAGTGGTGAACGGTCTTCCCACAAAACGTGGAATTTCTCTTGACATTCCCAACCGTTGGAATTCCACCTTCCGAATGGTTGGCGAAGCAATCAAGTACAAGGTGGTCCTTAATAGCTATGCAAATCAATTTGGTGAAATTGCCCCAATTGAAGAAGAGTTGAACAAAGTGGATTCAGTGAAGAAGTTTCTTAAAACATTTGAAAACGCTACAAATGCAGTATCAGCAAATAGGAAACCAACTTCATACATGTTCTTGCCATTGATTGTCTCAATCCGGGATGCCTTGGATGGCCCCTCTTGGCAAACTAGCACGATGCTACAACAACTGGCTGAAGTCATGAGGGTTAAGTTTGAAAAGTACTGGGGTTCAGATTTTGATGAGTCAAATCAGCCAATAGCTCGCAATAATAAGAAAGATTATGATATCAACCTTGGAATTGTCATTGCTATATTGGATTGATCTCTTGCCCAAATCAGAGCCCAAAGGCGTGATTTGTGGCACCCCTTTATTGTGCCCTGATCGGGGGCATTACCTGCCATTGAAGGCTGGTGGGGCCCCTTGCACTATAAACAGGAAGGTGGGGGCGCGACTCGTGGACCGAGGGTTCGCCGTTTGTTTAGACCCCCACCCGACTCCTAAGCCCTAGCCCGATCCCGTGGGAGCACGAAGCGGTGGGAAGCACCACCAGGAGCTCCGCCGCCGGCGCTTCATCCACTGTCCTTGCGCACATCTACGGCTGGCCATCCCCGAGCTCGTCCTCGACCTCTGCGTCACCTCCATCGAGCCCCATGGCCGCCGCAGGAGGGAGCAACTCCAGCGCAACGGTGCCGGATGGTGAGTTCACTCCCCT